>DWLI01004377.1:0-10909 GCA_018249915.1 Cecropterus dorantes dorantes
GAATCATGACTAGGAAAACTCACAAGAACTCAATCTTAGACCTTAAATGAATTTACATTAACATTTAAATTTGAATATCGTTATTTTGAAATACGTACCTACTCTTACAAGATCAATGAAATTATATTAAATTAATTATATATTTCACAGTTTCATTGTGTGGAAATATCGAATAGAAAACGTTATTGTTTTAAATAATAGATAAAGAACAAAAGAAAAAAGAACATATAATTTAACAGCAGAATATTTTAAACGCCTTTGTTTCACTGTACCCGTCATTGCTGAACACATGTCAGAATGTTAAGTTTTTATATATTATTTATGAATACCCATTGGGAATATCTTTCAACTCACGCAAGCATTTTCATGGCAGTATTAATTTCGTGTATTATGTTACTTCTTTTTTTTATACACAAGTACCTAAACTTCCAAAATTCTTTTTTAGTAACAATAGTAAGAAAAGTTTGTATTTTTTTTTGCAAATGAAAAGAAATACGTGGTAACTAAATAAAGGTGGTGGGTAACATTGTGGTTCGACTTCGAAAGCACCACCATCATACCTATTTTTTCCTAATAACAGCAATATTGTGCATTATTGTGTTTTAGGTTTTAAGGGTGTGGTTAGGGAGACATACTTATCCAAGGCATTCCACCTTAGTCCTCAGCGGTAGCATTTGGGGCTAACTTCAGTTAAGATTCTGATCTTATCTGGGGTCGATGATGGTCCATGGGCAGTGGTCCAATATCATCAAGTGGCCTACATACTCGTTTATTACTCTTGAAGAGATCCACTCATAAATATACATTCGTCTTAAGGAAAATGTATACGTTAAGTCAGAAAAGCGACCTGTAAATGTAAACCCGGCAAATATCATAAAATATGATATAATGCGATATTTTGACGGTGCCATATGTCACATCCGAGAGTATTTTTGGACGCCCCTAAATAACGAAACACATTAAGATAGAACATCCGGTCTCCGTGTACCATTTCAGTACAATAAAATTGTTAGGAACATACAATACCAGCACTTTATTTTACACCTACGTCGGTCTTATGTTCTTTGTATTTGTCGGTGAACAAACTAGTGTAACCTAGAATAAAAAAGTAACAAGATAGATACATTAATTACACAGTATTTAATAAAAATAGAACTTTTCCAAGTTAATATTTAATGCCATCAACACCATACATTTTAATGCTTAATAACACTGTAAAACTGATGTTTTTTTTAATCTCAATATATAAAATGGTGTTTAAACTCTGACGTTTCTGTGGCGTATCTTCTAAATTAATGGACCAATTTTGATGCAATTTTCATTCGAAAGCTGACATTATCGAGATTCTTAGCTTTTGTTAAACATGCAGCGTAAAATATAATTATGGAGCAGTACCCTTAGTACGAGTTTACTCGTATCTTGTTTCTTCAAAACAATGAAATCAAATCAAATCAAAACAATCATTGTTTATGTTTTCGTACATCATTTTCAAGTACATTGCAAGATATGGCCGAGAGCGAAAACTAAACTGTGAAGTGTACGTTGCAATGTATGAGCAAAAACGCAAAGAATTATTGTTTTGTGGAAACAATATAAACTCGTACTAAGGGTACAGGTGGACAATTCTGGTACAAAGATTCATGTTACGTAGCTCTCTCGTAATAGTTTCGGTTTAATTTGACTTAAACTTAAAATTCACTAGGTGTGCTACGCGGTTTCACCAGCTACTAAAAAAAATAATAAACATAGCGTGATATTATGTATGACATCTGTAATCAGCTGCAATTAGAACAATGGTTCTCAAAGTTGGAAATGCATTACCGTTAGCTCATCATTCAGACACAGGGTGTATCTGACTTATGAGCTGAAACTCAAAACGACTTCAGGCTAAAAATAATACTAAAACATTGCACTATAAATATAAAAATCGATTACAAACAAGACATTCACTGGTAGAACGAAGATGCCAGTGTCGCGGCTGTCAATCTGGAAGGTTGACATCACGTCTGGCGCTAAAAATTTCAAAGGTCGCGGTTTGAGGAAATCGTTGAGAGCCAATAGTTGCTTTTACTCACTAACGACTTTTTATTTTGCGACTGAGCGATTTAGTCGCATTAACGCAATGCTACAAATAACACAGATCATAATCATCATAAATTATTATATTTGTATTTATTTACAAGTTACATTACATGAATATGTACATACCTGATACATGGATTACAACGACAAGCGGATTACATCCTCATATTTTAGTTATATCGAACGGATTAGCTTGCTTACACTGTGAAACATTATGTATGTTATTTAGATAAGTGTTAGTAAGTTAGATAGTAAAAAATATTTTACTTAAAGAAAAAAGTACGTGAAGAATTCCCGTTACAGAATCTTATGTATTAAATAATATTTTAGTTACAATATACACTACAAAGGTTATTGCGTTTTTACGTCCCTTTTCCTGACTCTTAGTCATGGTAAATGAAAAAAAAATAGAAAATGTTTGTGTTATCAAAGACGCTCATTGGGAACTTTTCATAAGAAACAGCTTAATAAATACAAAAAATAGTAGAAAATAAATGTGTTAAAAAGTAGCTAATCCGAACGGGCCCTAATTCATAACGAACAGCTGAGCAGATCCCGGCCACAGGTGGAACGCAGAGTACAAATTTAGCTCGTGACTCGTGGCCCGTTCATTGTCACCAGCACTCGCCAAGGCCTCTACAAATTGTTGGCCCATCCAACACAACGCAATACAAACACTTAGTGTTACGTAATTACACGATTTTTAATGCTTATCAAGAATTGTCCTAATGCACGGCCGTATAAACAGATTTTACGATTAAATTGTGAGTGAGTTTAAGGGGAATTTCGTTGTAAATAAACTGTTTGAGAGAAGATTTATTAGGTACAGTAATGGGATATTACTTTTATTGATTTTTCTTCTACCACTTATTTATTCTACTCTAATAATTAATATTTTATTTCTGACCTTAATATTATAATTGCATAAATGGAACGAGGTTCTCAGTTCATCTTGTATGCTTTTGTATTTTTTTTACCAGAAGGCTTACCCTAACGTCGTTAAACTTTGGCTTTAGCCTCATTTTCTATTCGCTTCAAGAGTTTTATGAGGCCACTAAACTAAACGCTCGAAATGACGCTTGAAGCGAATGTTTTATGGCCTTCCGGTTATAGTATATATTGTACTGTCAATCAATAAGTCTTTATATTGTAAGGCATTGATCACAACTATTAATTAAAATTGTATTTATTATTAAAAGTTCTATCCACTTAAATTGATTACAAAGTTTTACTTAAATAAAATAGACCTTTTGATCTTCATTCAACTTCTAATTCTTGTTTTTATTTTCTTTTGAAGTTCTTTTTTCATTTGTCGGTTTTTTCTTGTGATTCTTATTTATTTCTTTTGACTGGTATCTGTCTGTGAGTACATTAGAATAGCTTTTCGAACTAACGTAGGTCATTACTGCCATTGGTGGCAATAAATCTTGCGTTAAGTGGTAGCCGCTAGGTGTTACCCCACTACAAATTGTGTAGCAGTAAATAACTACTGGGCAATGCCGAAACGATATATTAGGCCCAAAGTTTGCATTCGTTTGATGTAACGAATATTTATTTGCAAAGTAAATACATGAATTAATGTACGCAAATGTAATACTCGTATCAGATAAAACACATTTACATTACCTTGCTATTCCTTTGTTAAAACAGTTGGATTAAATTTCATTATAATGTAATTAACAATTTAGTCAAAATATCCAATTATAATTGTACTACAGTACTAGTAGTACTGGTTTTTAAGGTAGTAGAATCAGTGCAGTTCGACCAGGGATACACTTATATCTGAGGCGACATCTGTGATCGACTTCAGATAGAACTTCTTTTCTATATGAAGTAGCTTACAGATGTTTAAGGGCAGTAAGCACTTACCATCAGGTGAACTGTATGCTCGTTTGCTTCAATCTGATAATAAGAAAAAACAGTTTTTTTAAAAACACTGAAGTTTGTCAATGGAAAACAATTGAAAGAAAAAGTTCACATCTCTAGTCATTGTTTATTTGTTTAAATAATGTAAGTATATCGATGTTCTTTTTAAATTTTTGATCTTGTTTCATATAAAACGTTTAATTATAAGTTATGATTTAATAAATAATAGAGTGAACCTAAATACTTTAAAAAATATTCATTTGTAAGATTTATCGTCATATTTATCGACGTTGCGATAAAAAACAACTGAATGAATTTTATTCGCTTAACAAACAGAAAATTTTATGAAACGTCAATGGATATTTTATATTTTATTTACGTTTATGAATTTGAATTCCTTTGATCTGCTATATTCTCAGTAAAAGTCATTTGACGTAGAGATAGCAAATAAGCAAATCTCGTCAATTTTAGATGAGCCAGCTTTATAGGGCAATTCTTATTATTTTTATTTATAACTGACCTGGAATTAGAATCAAGACCCATACTATGACATGACTATAGGTAAATGCTAGTGTCTAATTGGATGAAACTGACATGCGTTCAATTTAGTATTACTATTTATAACAGAAACAACAATTAAGTTGGTTGGTGTTTAATACCCAAGACCTATGTACTACCTTCAAATAAACAAGAAATATTAGGAAAAAAAACCTGCCTCTTAAATTGAAATTTGGTGTCGGATATTTTTTTTTATATATTTTATTTATTTTACGCTTTTAGGAGTTTGCGTTAATATAGTAGCATTAAAGTTTTAGGCCGAAATAGGCCACTGCATACGTTTCATTTGATAATCATATTGACGCGATAGTAAGAAAGCCTCCCCATTTTCCTCTTTTTCTCTTTTAACAGACGCTATTTTATTACAACATTATGTAGTCTATATTACTCTGCAAACTGAGACGTTTCCAATAAAATATCATATGTCACAAGTCAAGCTGTTTGGGCTGTAGCACGTGCCAAAGAAATTGACATAGATACCATTATAAACATACATGCATAAATACGCTTGAAAAACATTACTCTCCTTCTAACGCAGTCGGGTAAAAAGAATAAAAGTGCCGTTGCAGTTAACGCATATTGAATACAGCTTTAATAATAATATTTACTAAAGATGAACTCGTAGGTAAAGCGGTCAAACACATCAAAGTAGTATGTGTGGGTGGTTAATATAAGCGTTTAATATACGACGGTTATTAACAGAGCCATAATTACGGCTCTAAGAAAACATTAAATGTGAGCCACTATTCATAATACTATTTTATATAAGGCAATTTTCCTACTATGGCTTACTGCTCACAATTTCTTTCATATTCCACCGCTTACGACGGCAACTTGGATATAGTTTCAGGTAAATTATGCTAAGCTTATATGACTTTGTACCTTAAATTTACTATTAAATTATGAGAGTGCAGTATGTGTAGCATAAGATTAGCTATTAGCTTGTTATATATGAAAATCTCAGCGTTATTTAAGTGAAGTCTTCGACACGGTAAGGTTTTCTCTTCGTTTTCATCAAATTTGATTATTTCTGTCAGTAGAAAGTGTCTACATGTGTTGTCGCTTATATCATTGTAATTAGGCTATAACTTAAAAGTGGCTAAATATGGTTTGGTGAACTTTACATTCTTTATAATATTGAAGTAGTAGCTTGCAGTCCATCCTTGCAGTAAGCGGTCACTACCGCTCGAAGGCATTTTTTCATCAACCCCATATAAAATCAACAGATGCGTTGCAACTTCTGAAATTTTGAAAAACAGCAGATAAGTATGTTTTCTTTACCACCAGAACACAACAGCCCTTGATATTGCTAATTTTAGACAGACATAGAAAGTTATTAAGAAATAAGTAATAAATTACATAGATATGAGAATTTTTTGACAATCTTTTAGAGCCTATCACACTGTGAGCCCGATTCGACGCTTCGGACTTTAATAACACATTTGAACCCTTAGCATCTAATTTCCAGATACGTTTCATATGATTCCGCCTAGTTGACTTTGCCAGTATGATTTTCCAGGTGTGTAGTTCCTCACGAAGTTTTCCTTCACCATTAAAGCATGTGATACCTATTTTCCACTACGCATATATTTTGCAAAATCAGACTCCGTCGTAAGGAGCTGAAATTCATACGAAGAAGGTATTACTGATTCCGTTTACTTTACTGGTACATAAAATAACCAATCAGACTATGTTATGTATATTTTTACCAGGTGGTAGGATCAGTGAAGTTCGACCGGGAAAGTACCACCGCTCACCTATTTCTAGCGTGAAGAAGTTCTTGCGTTTCGGTGGAACGTTGGAAGAGCGTGGTTTCCGTGTCACATATATATGAGGTGACCTTCTTAGTTTTTGGAAGTAACAAAGCATCTGTGGTTGACTTTAGATAAAACCTTTATTCTATATCAAGTTGTTTTTAGATGTCCATGGGCGACAGTAACTACTTACCATCAGGTGGACTGCACGCTAGTTTGCTACTTCAATTTAATAAAAAAAATAGTACTATTTTTTTGTTGGTACTTCCAAGTAATATAAAGAAAAAAAGCAAAAAATTACTAACACAAAATTATAAGCGATATAACGGAAAAGTTTAGGAAATTAGGAATGGAAATAAAATATCCGAAACTGTAATAAATCTTTCCAACAAGCATATTGTAAATGATTATTAATTTCCGGCGCCTTATATGTTACTCGTAATTTCGAGGGTCCAAAATTAAATAATAAAGCAATATGGCTTTTGTAAATGTTACATTATTCAAACTGACAAATAATTCCTTTTTCAACTAAAAATGGCTTTTTCATAAATAAATCTCATTTCTTTTTATTGCTAAAGAGATTCAACAATAAAACGTCTTTGTCATAAATATAATCCTGTATCCTAAGCTTTTAAAACGATTGAACTCTGTTGCTTTAGGGACAGTTAGGCGATTAAAGTTAATTTGATTAACAACTAAAGTTCCTACGTAGCTTTTTGCAAAAGCTGTTGCAAAAAAACTTCGTAAGTACGGCTTCGTAAATACTGTTTAAATTGAAATGCTTTTTTTATTTAAAAAACGGATTTATATGAAATAAACCTGGGGCTTTTGTAATATAAACATTTAATAGAAGATATGACCAATACTATATATTGAGAAGTTTTTGTCTTAAAAATTAGTCTTTAGAAGCATGGAAGCTTCAGTTAATATTTTTGTCACCTTCAAATCTCACAATTGGTAGTTTTAATAATACCAATAATTATATAAATTATCAGGAGCTATATAAGTTATTAGATATGTATATGGTATATGTATAAATCTTTTTCTACAACTATGAAACATTTTCTTCTATTTGATGTTATCAAATGTTTCAGATTGGATATTATGGATCGTTTTTTAGAAGTAAATAAAACTAAGATAATACTTATATAATGCTTCTTGGATAGAATAAAATTTCTAAGATTAACCCGTGGAGGTAGAAAAAGAGGAAAATAAAATAGGATTTATTTTCCCGCTTATAACTCACAATTCCTTTTTATTATAGCCCGCTTTTTAAAGGATGAAGCTCTGGAAAACTTATTTTAAATGTTATTGCTTAGTAAAACAACAATAGCATTTAAATCATATACCTACATAAATTTAATATACGCTAATTAAACTATAGTTCAATGTACGTACGTATAACGTTTTTTTTTATTATCCAAGAACATTGTCACATATAAGCTTTTTTATCAGACTGAAGTAGGAAATTAGTATGCGGTCCCTCTGATGGTAAGTGGTTACTACCGCCCATGGACATCTGTAAGCAACTTCATATAGGACAGGGGTTCTATCTGAAGTCGATCATAGATGTGTTGCTACTCCCGAGGACTAAGATGGTCGCCTCATATAGAAATAAGCCGGCACACCCTTCTAAGCTCAACCGAAACGCAAGAACGCTAGAAATAGGGGCTAGGGGGTTCTACCACCTTGAAAACTAATACTACTAGTACTGTAATCCTAGAAACCTAGTATACTAGTACTGTAATTATATCGGATATTTTGACTATAATGTTAATCATATTCCAACTTTTAATTATGGTATAACAATTGTTGAGAGGGTAATCAAATCATAGTTATTATAATAAACATTTGTCGTTCATGCTACTACTTCCCTAAGTAATCATAAAATAAATTGCCGAAAAAAGTAAAAATATTATTCTCATAACTTCTTAGCCCATATGAAATGAAATGTAAACACTGCCAGCAGAGCCATGTGTCCAGCAATGGAAATAAATGGGAAGACTACCGTTTAGCAGGTCATGAAGAACAAAAGGCGCCAGCCGTGGCTAAGGCATATACTGTTTTATTAATGAAACGAATGCGTGTCGTGGGGAATTATTAATTCGTTGTGGTCCGCAGATACGTCAACCATGCTGCTTAACGTATTTGGGACACAAAATAAACAAAACGGGTATCAATGCTATACTAAGATTTATGCTACGATTTTAGTTTTTTTTTTTGGTAGTTGGGCCAGTCTATCAATTTTAAGAAAGCTTTCCAAGTACTTTGGTAAAATAGAATTCGTTATATATACCTACGGTTTTTATTACACTGGTGATTGCAATATACATGATCTTTCTCTGATTAATATAACAGGGGAATGCGACGAGACTCTTTATGAGAATCAGAAAAGGAAAAGAATTTGAGCAATTTTTTTAGTTTACAGAACCGATTTGGATATTCACAACGCTTAGACGATGATGATCGCCTATAATTTAAATTGAATTAAAATAATTATAATATTACACCATAAAAATGTAAACATAAGTGAAAAAAAAAATCAACAAGCGTGGGTGAAAGTTTGATAAGCGTTTTACAAAACTTTGACGTTAATTAATCCACGAAAATAAAATTTCCTGGTAGACCTACCCGCAGGCTTAACCGGCACCTTAGGTGGGAAAACTCGCCCTTGACGTGTTGAATGCCACTAATGTATTCACCCGTTTTACGGCGTGATAATGTTGTGCTAACCACCTTATTCGATGGCCTAATTCTTAATCATATTTTCAGGGATTTGTTGCTTTTTTACTTTTCATGTGCGGTAAATATGTATATTTTGAGTCTAATCAGATTTTTGTTTTAACAAGGTTATAACCGCGGTTCCGCCCATTTTAGTCACATCTAACATAGTATCTTATATGTTAATCTAGGTTATAATCTTTTTGTGTGTCAGATTTCGGCGACATTTAACCGGTAGTTTTTGCGTAAGAGTAACAAGCACAAACATCATCATGAATTTTGCATTTATAATATTAGTAAGTTTTTTTTTTAATATCTTTCATGTCAGTGACGATCATTGATAACTGGTGCCCTACTTTTTTGGCAATTCATTTTTCGAAGCGACTGTAGGCAGTTAATGTCATTTACAAACGGTAGAAGTCGTATCTAGATTGACAGAGGTCAATCTAGACACGACTTCTACCACCGCTACGCCAATTTCTGTCATTAAAAGATATTCAAGGTTACTGTAATATTTTTTCACTTTAACTATAAATAATATTAGCCATTTTAAGAAATAGGGAGTATAATCGATTTTAGATAGAACTGTTCAATTTGGAGTTAACTTGAAATCAGGTGGAGTACTTTCGTCAATTTAGTAAAGTTTGATTAAAAGTGCTTACACTAAGGGCCTCGTTCAGCGATTTAATTTCCCTGCATTAATGAGAGTGCCGACATATTTTATGCAGAATTCATTATGTTAAAAACGATGATTCATATTGATTTTGATAGAAGCACCCATTTATTGCATACGAGGTCACACGGAATTATATTCGCGCCAAATTATTGAGTCACGAGTAGGTTTATAGATAATGCTTGTCGCATTCATTTTAATAAATGAAGGGAGTGTAATAATAATACGGAAATATTGGGGTCAGAACAAGTATGATATTGTTAGAAATTGATTTAATAGTGGTACAAGGAAGGTACCACTATTAAATCAATTTCTAACGTGAAGAATTTCTTGCGTTTCGGTGAAAGGGCATGGTTGCCGGCTCACTTTCATATGAGGGCATTTTAATTCTCGGGAGTGGCATCGCACCTGTTATTGACTGCAGATAGATCTGTTCTATGTTCTATAAGGTTGTTCACAGATTTCCATGGGCTGTAACCACTCTCAATCAGGTGGACTGCATGTCCGTTTCCTTTTTCAATATCATTAAAATAGAGAGTTGGTTGATGACAAATACTATAAATCCTAATATTCATGCGTTATTAAAAATTTTAAATTGGCTCTAGTGAGCTTGGTGGTAATTTGGGTATACTATTTCGGAAGTTCAGGTTTGAATCCTTGTAAACATCGATTACTTCGTTATATGTAGGTTTTCAAGGCAGTAGAACCTGTGTAGTTCGACCGGGGTCACGCTAGAAAGATATGTGGGGTACCAACGCCACATCTCTTTTTAGCGTGAAGCAGTTCTTGCGTTTCGTTGGAAGGGTGCTCTTGCCGACTTACTTATTTTGTGATGCGACCATCTTAGTCCTCCTAAGCAATGCATCTGTGATCGACTTCGGATAGAAACCTTTTCATATATGAAGTTGCTTACATATGTTCATGGGCGACAGTAACCACTTAACATCAGATGGACTGCATGCTCGTTTGCTACTTCAGTCCGATAAAAGATATATTTTACGTTAAATGTAAAATAATCACGCATCGGTACTCAGCGTGGGTACAATCATCTATTCTGTAATTAATTATGCATTAGAAAGATATATGAACATATATTCACGTCCGCTTTGACCACAGTGAACGGGACTTATCTATACGGAAATGTCAGCAAACTCAATTAACTACTCAGTTAACACGCGTGAGTGCTATATATCATTGGTATAAATCGTGATTGTCTATGTAAATGTACATCTATTCCTATTTGTTTGATGCCCAT
>DWLI01004378.1:0-10907 GCA_018249915.1 Cecropterus dorantes dorantes
ATTTACTTACGCTTTACTTACGCCTTTTTTTACTTATTTTGGTTATCATCGTAACAAAAACTAATGAGTACAACAAATTAATATTTGCTTATTTATTATATTATCTAAAATCAAAACAGATAAGGGCGTTTAGGTGCGTGAGGAACCGGGAAGGGAAACCGCATTCCTTCCGTTCGTGTAGTTAGCATGATCTAGTAGTAGAAGGCGTGCAAAATCCCTTAGAGGTAACAAAACATGTATCATAGACTATATGTCAAACTCCATCCCTGTTTGGACAAAAATGTCCATGACGGGCCGTGATCAGGTGGACTGAATGTTTATTTCCTACTTTACAAGCTCATTATTAATAAGTTACGCAAACACGATCTAGTGCAATCAGAGTTCACGTAATCGATGAGCTGTGACATAGTTCTGTGGTTCGGAAGTGGGCACTAATGTCACAAGATGTTTGTTTCTTGCTCATCGATATTGTATAAGGCAATGGTTACGGCAATTGATATTGATACGGAAGATGAAACCATTGCAAATATTTGGCAAATACTATATTCAAATAGTTTGTAAAAAGTTGTCGATGTTGTTAGTCTTTGAAAGTAGTTCCGCTGAAAAACTGGGTTTATACATCTACACATCTGTGATCGATATCAAAGCAGCTTAATTGTAGTCAATTTTAAAGGAGCAGAATGTATGTGGTCAGTATAGGTGGTTTCCTATGTATTTGTGTTCTCATATATAATTTTCATAAGTGATCTCAAATGAAACATGTTTTTAATATTTCATTACGGTGTTCAAATTTAAAGTTTTTTTTTTTAAGTTTTATATATTTTTACGTAAAGAAAAATATATTTAGGTATTCGTAAAGAAAACTATGCTAATTACTTTCTGTAATTTAAGTTCTAGTTTCAACTTGCGAATTACTTCACTTATGGTCACCTTTTTATGTTTTCTGCTTGTTTTTTTTTTTTTAATTAAATGAAGTTAAAGTTGCAAACGAGTCTACTACGCCAGAAATAGTTGTGATGGTGGTACATCCCTGGTCGAACTATACACGTTCTACTACCTTGCAGAACCTTGCTTGTAGTTAAAATACTTTGCTTCTAGAACTTTACTTACAAATTGCCATTTTTACAATTATGCATCAGGTCAATCACATATCTATAGTACCTATATATGCGTACTTATACAAAAATCAATACCAAAACATTTAGAAAACCGCGGAAACACAGAATCGATGCAAACAGTGCGTAACGTTAACTTTACATAATACAGCAAAGTGTGTTACATGACGTTGGCTTAACAGCTAAAATCGCGTGCACCTAATCGCATGCGTGGACGCATGGCCAGTGAAGCGAAAGTGGCATTAGGGTTAATGTACACGGTTTTGTTATACAGTGTTACGGCTTCATCGACCTTTATTTATTTATTTATATTTGGGAAACATACAATAATTGTAGTAAAGATAACAAGGTTCAAAAAAATAATACAAAGGTTCAAAAAAACAATACAAGGTTCAAAATAATAAATAATAAATCAGCAAAGTTTCCACTAAAAACGAATGTGTACAAAAGTAACGTTGAAAGGTTTTTAAAGAGCAGAACAGCAATGACAAGTAAAAAAAAATCATAAAAAAAAGCGTCATCGTCATCAACCTTTGGCTTGTATATAACGTATTTGTAAGGTGGTAGAACTCTGTGGTTCGACTCCGGAAGCACCACCGGACCTGTTTCTGCCTAATAACAGCAATGTTATGTGTTGCTGAGTTTTGACCTGAAAAGGTGTGGTAAAAGAGACGTACTTATCCGAGGCACTCCATGGTCTGAACGGTATGGTAAGGTAAACTTATCAGAGGTATTGAAGCTTAGTTCTCAGGAGTAGCAACACATCTGTGGCTAACGTTAGGTAAGACTCTGATCTTATGTTAAGTTAAATCCCGATGTCATCGACGGCTGTGGCATCTTATCATCAGTCGGGCTCGTTTGCTATTATATAGTATATAATATTAGTATAGATATAAAAAATATATATGTATTGTGACGAGTGCCTTAATTCATGTGGAATGCAAAGCATTTTCGATCTTATGTTGGTGGTTAACAAAGTTGATTGTGTGTAGTAAAAGTGTTGATAAGAAAGGTATACAAAGCATTTGCTTTTGTATGCAGAAAAGCAAATGTTTTGTATCTTTGTTCTGAAGGGTTAGTTGTACCACTCTTTCAGAAATACAAAGAAATAACCCCCCCCCCCTCCTCCATACCCAATACAATAAAAGACAGTATTCGCCCATATTAATCAATTTCTTTGAAGACCTTCCGTTAGCCAAGCGCTTAAGCAATAGTCCAGGACCCGTAGGCCAAAGAAAAATACTGCCAAGTACGTAACACTGTTCGCATAAAGAAATATGTCTTTCGAAGCGTATAAAACGCACTATATTAGTGCGTTTTTATGTTCAACCACACTTTTTATATAGGTACATAAATTAACGATTTCGTTTTTAATTCCTGCTTTTGATTAGTAAAATTTACATATTAGATAAGCTACATTAGTTATAGTGTTGTAATATTCACCATAATATAGAGTAAGGAAATCCTATCCTTTAGTTTGCAATCTCGCTTATAGTGATTTCAGTCTAATCACAGCGACTTTACTGTTTATAGCGGATATCTTAATGATTTCCATCCTGCGACTGTCGATTCATTAATATTCAATACCTAGTTATTATCGATACTGGTACTCATAACTGGGTAGCATCCGCCTATAAATGACTATAACAACACCTTCTGATATTGATATTTCCGTGTACATACTTTACTTGCATAAGAAACTCGCGTTATAAACGATAATCTTTGACTTTTCATACATTAGGGATCATACGTAAGAGGCTTAAAATGACGATTTACATAGAGTTATTGTAGCGCAATAAAAAAAAATAACACTAAATTACATACACGCTTAAGAAAAATACAAATCATTAGATTAATATCCCACATAAGCCTCGAACAAGATTGAACGCTACTCCTAATATCACCGAAAATCTAGAACACACTGCTGTTAACATACTCGTACATAGATGTGGCTTTTATGCCATAGTAAGACGTCTTAGAGTTCTACTAATTAGTAAGTTTGTCATTGTAAGTAACAATGTTGGAAGTACATTGTTTGTGTTATAGGAAATAACGGCGTATGGGAAATTTGGCGTTTTATATAGATATCTGTACAGCAGTGAGACGATTTCGCAAGCTACTATATCTGTCAAAAGCGGTCGACTGCTGTATCTATTTTCATCACGTCAACTGTTACCTTCGGTAGCCAAAAGTAGCTGCAAGTTAGCCAATAGGGCTAATGATCGATGAGGATTGACCTTCGCCGAATGATTAAGGGATTGCGAATTCAGTCGTTAAAGTCACACGGGAATCGTAAAAGACTTCGGTAAAGAAGTAAATTCACTGGAAGAATTGCCCAAAGTCTTTGTGAAAACTGACCAGAAGACTTGGTGTAAAATTTGCTTACAGGCTTAGTGAAAATTAATCCGAAGACTTCGTTAAAATTCGCCCTAATATTAGCAACCTTGATACTAATAATGATACCTTTAAAGATGGTAGAACTCTTTGTGATTCGATCCCAGAAGCACCATTACCACATCAATTTGGGAATAATAACAGCAGTATTATGTGCTATTGTGTTCTGGTCTGAAGGGAGACATACTTTTCTGAAGCATTCCATCTTAGTCCTCAGGGGTAGCAACGCATCTGTGGCTAACCTTAGATAAGACTTTGATCTTGCTTAGCATTGATTACTGATGTCCATGGGCAGCAGTAGCCACTTACCATCAGATGGGCTGCATGCTCGTTTGCTACTTCCATGGCATAAAACAAACTGGCATCGCTTAGTGTCCCCGAAATCACGGAAACGCTAATGTTTGTCCGCGCGTTGCTCAACTAACACTTCGTTTTCGAAACGCGCCTCAGAGTTGGATGGAGTAATTCCAGATACATCAATTTGATTGCAATAGAACATTATATTATGAAGAGTGTTATATCGTTTGTCGGCTGCAACACAAGGACAGCGCTTTCGAGAAACAACGGATATACAATTCCGTTAACCATTACCTGTTTGCAGGTTATAGTTAGTAATAATTATTGTTTAGTTCCATTTAATGCATATTTATCTTGTATACGATTTTTTTAAGTATAAGTAGCAAACTAGCATGAAGTCCATCTGATGGTAAGTGCCCACTGCCGTTCATGGACGTCTGTAATCAACCCCAGACAAGATTAGAGTCTTACATAAGACTTAAGGACATAAGATTTAAGACAAGATTAGCCACAGATGCGTTGCTACCCGTTAAAACTAAGTTGGAACGCTTCGGATAAGTCTTCGCATCCTTTACTACACCCTATAGACCAAAGCACACCAGCAAATAATATTGCTATTATTAGATGAATAGGTGTGACGAGGGTGCTTAAGAATCGAACTACAAAAAGTTCTACCACTTTTAATTGATTTATAACATGAAAACAAAAATGAAGAGGCAAAGATACCTCGGAAGTAAGCGTATAACGATAGACTGCTTTGTCCGTTTTGTTGATATAAATGTTTATAACCATAAGGACAGCCGCCTAATGGCTAACCATATACGTATAGAAGTTAACCATATCACTATAGACCCTGCCCAAAAGCAGCCAAACCTTTATTGTCTCAAGATAATCCATCAGTCAGGCATATGGTATCATTTACAAAAAACATCACGATGGTTGTCTTATTTGTGTAAGTCGTGTCGATCCAAAATGTCGTGGTCGTGTCGTGCTCTGAGATGATTTATGACGCCATGAGAAAAAGCTTAACTTAAGAGTGATAAATGATGTGTGCTCGATTGATGTTAAGGGGTAATATTTAGCTGTGAATATTTTTGATACCGTTATAGTAACCTTTTCTTATCTCATGATTTTGACTCCCAAAGGAGTGCTGTTGTCGATCTTAAACCATTATATAGACGTTTAATAATAACCTTTTATTTGAACCAATGTATAAGACATATTTTTTACATTGTTAATATTATGTTTCTTTTCAAATTGTGTTCCGCTTGATTAATTAATACTTGTAATAGGCTCTATTATTTAGTTTTATTTCCCTAAATTGGTTGATTGTTTAGCCTTTGAGATATCCTACTTACTCCAGGAATAAATGAGACGATAGATGTTCAGTTATATGAGAATAGCCACGACTTCTAAGCCGAAAGAAACATTAAAATATATGTTGCTTTAATACATACTCTAAATATTTCGCCGGCCTATACGTGCCCCGAGATCTATAAGAACACATACCTTTTTCCTTTGGGAAGTCAGTTAATAAAATTATAAATACCGATATAAGCATCGCTGATATGAGAGAATAAAAAAGTGTCGATAGAACAGCATATACGACGATTCTGTTCAGTTCTCAAAATAATCACGCTATATATCAGAGAGATGAAATATTACGAAATAAATACAATACCTATAAGATACAATGCATCTCATAGTTCATTTCTTTGTTTATCTAAAGGCCTAGCTCCGATCGCGAGCGCCGGTCTAACGGGACATAACGGTAGCCACGCGTCTTGTTTACAGCTTGAACGACTGATTTAAGTGCGCTGTTTTGCTACAGTTCATAGTAAGTGGAAGGAGTAATAGGGCGGTGAGCGGCTAATACTGTCTAGGGTTGCTTGTTTAATTAAAAATATGAATGTCCTATCTGAAGCGTGCCTAGTGAATATTATCTAATTAAGCATTATTGGACGTGTTCAGCAGTTGGATAGGTGAACGTTTTTGGCTACATTTTTGTTACCTCTTGTACTTTAGTGGGAACATTAAGCCATTGGTACCTTTTATTATCATTGCATATCCTGTCTTATTTTTTTTAGACACCTTTTATAGTAATTATTTAAAATATCCAAAACAGTTTGACCAATACGCGTACATTCATTCATCACTCCGTATTACATGTTATTACAACTACAATTTTAATCTGATCGTAAGGTTTAATAAATGTTAATCATCTATTAACTCCACGTTCTTCTTCATTAGTCTGTAGTAAATGATTTATAACTAAAATATTTCGATTATTCCAATAGTGTACCTGCCTAATATTTTCATGGGATTCATATGATTTATTTTCAAGGCACGCACCTACATCAGTCGCACGCGTGCTAGTCTTGCAGCGCGGTTCCTGTTTATGTAACAGTTACGTGTGGTACTCCACCGTCCTGTGGTCACTATAAATAGACAACAGCCCGTGTGCTATGATATAATGCTTTAATGGTGTCAATAGTGGTACTTTTATTTTGGCAATGGCATACGAAGTGTCTTATTTTATAGATAAAAATACAATGGATGGTTTCAAAACAATTATATTTTTGTTTTTGTGTATTTGTTTAAAAAGGTTATCTAGATTTAAAAAGTTATTTTCGGTCCATAAGGTGAAATAAATAAATTTACTTATTTGAAAAAGTTTAATAAACGTAAAAAAACACACAAATATAATACGCTTTTGTTACATACAATATTCTAAGGTAAAGGACTTTCAGCAAAAGGCCAGAGCAGGGCCCAGTACCATTTCTCACCAAATACATTTGATAAATTTACTCTCCACTTAGACTTGTCGATTGGTCCGCTATTACGATATTCATGGGCCGTGACACCTCTAAGAACATTCCCCATGTGAAACCAAAACAGACTCCCCGACCAAATGATCAAACCTACGTTTAGAAATATTAGTAGGACACATATATCATTCATGCCCATAGGTTCTGGTATCATAAATCTTAACATAGGATTCATAATACGGAAGGCAGATAAAGCAAACCCGTGGTCTTGGAATTTGGACGCAACGTAGTAGTAATTATAGTAAGTGGAATAAACCATCGATATGAAGATGTAACCGAGGTAGGAGACGTAATATCGCTGATTATACAATCCAATGCATCTTGAGAAGAAGAAGCAGTGGTGATCACGCCGTAGAATGCAAGCATTGCACGCCTTACAATGCCAAGCTTTTGCCGGACGTTTAACTTTACACAGATCGCAGTAGATGTCACCTTCGGGTATATATTTCTTTAAACTCGTATCAGTAAATATACTCAAGATCATGTTTCCGACGACATTGACGAAGCAAAACGTCGAACAGATGATATGGAAAATTTCTTCTAAGTAACTCAGTTTGTAAGTCTTAACAACTGATGGTCTCACGATGGTTAGTTCGAAGATGTAGAAGCCAGGTGTGATGAAGAAGACGAGTGCAAAACAAACCACTTTCTCGTAAACCTTGAGGAATTTCCTAATGTAATCCAGTAAGGACGGAACCATTGTTCTAAATATCAATCAGATTACAACTGACGGCAAACTGACGTGAGTTTTGAATGTCACTTTGATAGTTTTAAGGCAAGCAATAGACACAACATAAACCATTTTGCAATGAATGGAATTTTGCATTTAAACAACCTGATTCCGTTACATCGAGATTGTAATAAATAATTTGTCACGAAATGTATAATAAATAGTGTCTTGTGAGGTATACACGATTTCGCTGTTATGTACTATTATTTTTATGTTTATGGTAGCTTGCCATATAACTTTTGCGATTAAAAAATCGTTACAATCCATAGATGAACACTAGAAATTCAAATTTTAGAGCCCCTGAGTAGGTACTGTTAAATTGGTGTCCCTAATGGACCTCTGCTATAACAAGATATTATATATATTACGTAACTTATAACTGTATATATGTAAAATAAAATATATATATTTTCCTTCATATCTGCAGATCCTTTTAGCATGTCACGATATTATGCATTCCGATACAGTCATAAATATGCAAAGCATAAACTTTAGTAAGTAAATATTAATCGCTGTGAATGGAAATATATTCTTTGACTTCCTTATCTTTCTAATTGAGATTTGAAATAATTAACTAATATCTTAAAAGAAGTAAAAATATAAAACAATGATATATAATTAGTTCTCTGTTTCATAAATTTAGCATTACGTTTATATTTAAAAAAAAAACAATATATTTTTTGTAGCAATATATTTTAATAGTTTGGCAGATATAGGTCAAGCGGATGTGCAAGATTGAAGTTGCAAATGAGCATACGGTTTACCTGATAGTAAGTGGTTATCGCCAATAGACATCTATAACCAATTCCATGTAGAAAAGGGATTACACATGCTTATAGACAAGTTGCCACTCCTAAGAGCTATATTTGTTGCCTGTCGAAACCACACTCTATCACCGAAAGATAGAATGGCTTTTTTTTTCAAAATGTGATCCCCTCTGCGACTAGTCGAGCAACTAGTATCGCGTAGAAATCGGTGAACATAAAATATATGTACAGGATACAATTAGCATTGCCTACTGTTTTATCGAAAAACAAAACAGTGGTTCTTCCGTAATCGGATAAGAATGTACTTTTATTACTTTTATTACTTACATACATTTTGTACTTTAGGTACATTTTGCGGTACACAGCAAAATATATAAAGGTGAGATCAGTGGACAATTAGCATTATATAGTGTAAAGGTACATGTGAGTGGCCGGTGGCACATAAGTTCTCCAACAAGGTCCTTATCCACACCACGTCACACGCAGCACGATCCTGACATTTGCGCTCGCTCGCTAATGGGACAATTTATCCGCGCTTACTTTATGGGCTCGTAAGTGTAGGTTTGTGGTAAAAATATTGTATTTTCTTATTGGGATCTAGCACGCTAGGTTTTGAAATTTAGTGCTTAGTAGTTATGTTGTTTAATTTGTGTATTTTGCGTAAAGTACTATTTTTATTCAGTTAAATGTACTCAGGTACATTTCTACATTTTTTACTTGCGATATTTTTGTTTTGGTAATTTAGTAATATAATCGTCTTAGGTAATAGTGCATACTAGAAAATTATAGATTTTTGAAAGACTTACCGAAAATCCCCTGATGGTGTGTATCTCCTTGGGTGCATTAATTATAACCATTTTCATCTAGAATAGATTTTTCAATTTATTCAAAAATAGAGGTCATTAAAATTTGATTTCGTATTATTCGTAAAATGATATGATGTTAAGAAATTCCAATTTTAGTTAAGATATCCTTTCGATAGTGTATTTTAAAAGCTCTAACAATACATGCATTTATTTCTAATTGGTATATGATATATGTAATTGGTATATGATAATAGTAGTAAGTGTACAAATTAGAAATAATAGCACGTTGAACAATGAACTTAGTAATATTTCACAAAAATCTTAAGAGATAAATGTATCTCAAATGAGTTGCAAAATAGAAGATGGATTGCACTACATTTAGCAAGAGATTGCAAACAAGCTTAATATGTAACTCGTTTTGTTATTATGATTAATTATAAACCGTATCGCAATATAATTAACATGGGTAAATTTAACTAGAGTTTTATTAGACCGTCTTAATATTACAGGAAACTGATAGTAATTTGCACATATCTTAAAGATCTTAGAACTCTTTAGGTAGACTGTAAGTAATATCTTACTATTTTATTTTTGCCCGACTGCGTTGGAGAGATTAGTAATGTTTTTAACGAATGTATGTACGTATTTACGTATGTTTATGTGTACGTATATCCATTTCTGTAACATGCACTACAACATATGGTGTAGTACATGTTACGGAAATATGGCTTGACGAATTTAAGAATATTTGGTTGGGTTTGTCTCAAATATGAAACTGATATAGACAATATTATAACTTTTAAATATGGCGCCTCCAATATTAATAAAAAGCTATAACAATATGAATATCAAAATAAAAGGTTACAAATATATATGCAGACATATAAACGACAAACAACGTCTTAAAAAGCGTTTAATTAAATAAACTACCATAAGAACAAAAAATGGAACTGCTTACTAATGAAATAACAAGTACGGAAATAATTAAATATATATTAAAATAAAAAAGTATATAAATCGTGATAGGTTCTAACAACATCTTTATATCACTTAATTACACTATCTTTATATAATTGTGTATGATCGTTTATTCTGCCTTACTAAAATTATATTCTAGTGAAACCAAGGTATAGAAATCTAGTATTAGACGCTCTTGTATTGTAACTGAACATTATCGTTACACGGTTGTTAGGTAACTGGGTATCACGTTCGGCCATTAGGCCGCTAATAGAGGCTCCTTAGCCAATAAATTGTGATAGATGAAACTTCTAGCGATGGACCAACGGACCGTACTGAAGCAACCCACTGATAGAGAGTGAGCGAGAAGCTGAAGAAAAATCGCTTGGATTCTTGGTTTGGAACAAAAAATCTTGAAAAGGCGTTACAATTAATTTTGCTAATTTTCTTATTAAATTTTCAAAACAAAAGTATGGATGATCAATATAAAATTTCGTAAAATATCATAAATCAGAGTAAATTTTAGATGTGTAACAACTCCTTAATTAATTTTGTATGGGCCAGGATCTCCTTATCCACGATTATAGAGTAATACTTCAATAATGACAATTTAAAAATATATTCAGGTAGACATCGTCATTTAAACTGTTTTTCCAAATGATCTTGGCTCGAATCCGCTCGAAATGTAAAATATTACACGATTACCATGATTTTACTTGTAACAAATATTTTTCTGGTATTCAAACCGTCAAATTCAAAGTCAATGCTGATGTTCGCATATTAGTTACTCGCTCTTATTGTAACAAGTACTTTATCACTATACTCACTCACTCATGATACTCACTTTTGATTTGAGACCTTACTCGAATAAAAAAGTCTATATATTAATTGAAATAGCATTGAAAACTGAAGCAAGTCGTTTATAAGTGTTCTTAAATTTCGTAGATGATACACTTGACTTTGAATGGATCGAAATGTAAGATAATGTGAACAATAGACACTTTGAAAGTGAG
>DWLI01004379.1:0-10906 GCA_018249915.1 Cecropterus dorantes dorantes
GCAAATCGATGTTGCCATTTATTTCCAAAATTATTTGTCCGATTTTGATGCGGTTTTCACTGATGAGTTCTGGTTTGATTGGCGTATGTTTTGATTTATGTGTTTCGATGAAAACTAACCGTGGGGCGCTGCAGTAAACATTTGTTTATGCAAAACTATAATTGCTAGTCCGATTTTTATACGGTTTTCAATAATGAGATCTGGAAAAAATTGGCGAGTATGTTTTTAAAGAGAATGTTAAGCAAATAAGCATTTATAATGAGCTCAGAATGAAGCGATTATTGTATAATTATGAATGGCAGTTAAATTTTATTTATATGCATAGATCAAGGAGTAAGATTTCTGTAGTCTATATCGATTTCAAAAAATATAATCCAAAACAGGGAGAAGAATACTCAAGCACACGCATTGTATAAATTTTACTCTATTTCAATCTCTCGTATGTGGTCCACGTGCTTCCAAACAAATAAAAATTGGATTTCACGGCGACGTGTCATAAATATTAGGCTATTTGATTGGAGGATTTCTTTTACGGCTTAATGTGATTGAAATTTTCGATTAAGGACACAAAATGGTTTAGCGACAAGTTCGTAGGGACATATAAGGGTTAGCAGCAAAAGTAGATAAGAAGATCAGTGAAGCCTATAAATAGTTAATGACGTGGGTTAAGCATCTCTATGTCACGATTTTTTATGAATAAATTTAAAAGTTTGTGTTATATACAATTTATTTCTTCTTTATCTGGGGAGATATTATTATTCACAATATTAAGACATTGGTCTTCCCGACTAATCTTAGTAATATCATAATATTAGTAATAGTAACTAGAATATAGGAAAAATCTGATAATCCTGTTTGATCCACTTGTAAATAATGACCAACAGTAGCCTATATATGTATATGGTTATTCGGGAAGCCTAATAACGGAACTACTGGAAATGCGAATCAGAAAGTCAATTATATTTTACCGTGTTAACATTTATCAAGAACTTTCACATTGAAAAACCGGGTCTTCCGCAAATCCCACGTAAGTTACCTTTGACTTTTCGACACTAAGTGTATGTTGGAAATTAATTATTACTTACTTCAAAGGCAATAAATGAAAGTGTCTTTTGCAGATTAAGGGTTCTTTAAAAAAATATTAAAGGTGTGCGTGGATACTAAGGTCTAATAATCCACGCTTGGCCAGCGTAGTAAACTGTGGTCTAAATCCTGCTTATTCCGAGAAAGATGAAATTCTGAGAGATACATGCCCAGCAGTGGGACCATAATGTGTTATTGATGATGTGTATTTGTATCGTATGATGATGTATTTATATCGCCATAAAAATATGATCCTAACAGTAAACGCTATTAGGTTATATCAGTTTTTATGTGAGTGCATAAATGTATTTTGGCGAACGTACGTGTCGCGTCTGTGATTTGATCCAGTAATTGCGTTTGTTTCGACCACAATATTCGGGGAGTTGGGACATTAGAGACGACCACAAATTTGGGGAGTTGTGGATATTAGCGACAGACAAAGGCCGTATGGCGTTGATTTCTGTCGCCATAATTTCCCAACAACAAGGACACAATTTGTTGTTATTTTTATGTTCTACTTACCTTTCGTCCGGACGAAGCTCTAGAGCTTATATGGGTAACATTAATGTAATGAAATGAGGTTTGATTCCAATATAAAAGAATAATACGCTTTTATAAGTGATATAACTCAAATTGGTTCCATCTAGGTACAATATCAATCCTTTAAGTGTTAGGTAAAGATATATATACATAAATGATGTCTATATCTATAAATCTGAAATACAATCAAAGGTATTTCATATCATCTGTAATAAATATTTTAACCTATATATATTAAAAAAACTTTTTAAAACATCATACTTACATATATAATTGTTTAATGGTATAAAGAAGGCCCTATTATTATTATAGAAGATAAACGATTCTTGGAAGACAATGAAATCTTTTATTTGTACATTTATAGTGTATAAATACATTTCTTTTCTGTATCTTCTATGAAATGGAAATAGTGGATCAATCAATACTGTAGGCAAGTACTTGGAATATTCCTGTTAAAAGCGTAGAAACATTTTCCAACAGGTGTTTCGATTGCAGGCTTTGATTACAGTCATGAATTCTCCAAAACTTTTAACCGAGGATACAATATTTTGTTTCTTTTTTACACGATAGATGGATATTTATTTTCATATCGTTGAATCTTTTCATGACCCGTCCCTATCTATAAAACATTCCATGACAAGGCTTCATGCTGCAAAAAATATTGACGAATTCGATTCGATTTCAACAGTCCATTTTTAAGAAATAGAACGACTAGTATATTATATACTCGTGCAAGTTTTTGAATTAATATTTTACCTAATATCGATTTTACCCCTCTTATATTTGATTTTTGACATCGTTGTTGGTATTTTTTTCGTAAAGTGGGATCTCATCATGACCCAACCGTTTTTTAAATATCTTATTACTAAAATCAACAAATACGATTTTATTTTATTTTAGACTAGTCGTGCGCCGCAGCTTCATCCGCTATTAAGTAATAAAAAATGAAACATATTGTGATGTTATATATCCTATAGCCTGCCTTAATAAATTAACTATTCAACACAATATTTTTTTTTTCAATACGAACCAGTAGTTCCTGAGATTAGCGCTTTCAACCAAACAAACAAACTCTTCAGCTTTATAATTTTACTATAGTAATAGTAGATATATAATATAGTATAGATTTTTATCTACGACTAATATTTTATAAACTCATGTTTCTTTAGTATCATATCGACATTAACCCATAAAGGTGACCGAATCCGCTATGTATTGAAATAAGTGCTAAATCTGTTTTGTTTGACCATATGTACGAAATACAAATATAGGGTACACTCGTTATGGCGATTGTGGTCCGGAGTTTGGGATATTAGCGACAGCTGCGACGTTGATTTTACTTTTGATGTTCACAACTTTAACCGTTGCAATGTAAGTTGTGCGGTGTTTGTCGTCTTTGTTGCATGCGTGTAATTTAAGTAGGATGTGTTATATTTAAAATAGTCAGTTTAAAATATTCGCCGTTCTTCTCATTCTTATCCCACTGCTGAGCTCAGGTTCTCTTGAATTTTGATCAAATAGCTACGTGGCCCGCTATTGGTAAAATTCATCCACTTTTAATTTTTTATGAACGTGTTCTAGCTCTTAGACATGTTGATTTTTCCACGATGTTTTCCTGCACTGTTTAGGCAAATGATCATCATTTTCCCACTTTTTAGATACTTAATTATTAAATAGCGGGTGGTTCTTCGAAACATTAGAGTGCGTGGCAAAGACTTGAACTTATAGTAGCAATGTCTCAGCCTAACTCAGGCTATCACTGCCAAGACATTGCCAATTCAGAAAAGAAGTCCCTGTAAAATTGTACGGATCGGTAATTTGAAAATCAGTTAGAACATATTTATATGTATAGACATAGTTAAAAATGAAATGAGGGTGAATTTGGGTTACATGTAAAAAATGTGCAAATATCAGTTTTTGGGAAAATAACAGCCATTGCTAACAATGTGTTATTGATTAACTTATCTAATATACATTTTATACTGGGAGTAATCTTTCGGCAATCGTTTATCTTTTTCTGTTTATTTCATCTGCTCACATATAATAATAGTCATTCAGTTTTATTTCTAAACTTACAAATACAAATCATTTTAAAATTAAATATTGTAACTGCACAAAAATGCTTATTAATCGCGTAAATTTTAATGTATAATATTAATTCATATGAAAGAACTCTGTTGACTTCGATTGCAGCTGTCTTCACTAAAATGATTTTTTTCATCCGTGTAACTACGACAGTATGATCAAGTTTATATAATTCCTATAGTGTCCTAGTAGTCTACTGAACATACACAAGTATAATACAACAAAGTATCAAGGATCTTTGTTTATAGTTGGCACCCTTAAATATCTATGAATACCAAATCTATAAATACCACGGTGTACGTACAATAATAAACAACTAGTATTTACGTTAATATGGATCACGGTTAATACGAGGTGATATCTAACAGAACCTCTATTTACTGTATAAATTCATCAGCGCTGCATATCGTTCCTAATTTAATTTCTAGTTGGGATTAGAAATTATTTGTATTATGTGATTATGAAACAACATGTTTGTTTGTGCTAATCTGGTTCGTATCGTATACAACTTGTGTTATATGAATTAATCATGATGATTATAAATTTGCATGTATCTCTATGAATCTCAATGAAATGTTATTAAGTATCTTCTTCTCTACTAACAAGACTCTTTGTGAAGCGGTGAAGGCTATTGATGTTTAAAAAGAATTATATAAATATCTACTTTGCAATAAATACTCTTGTTTCATTTTAAATTTTCTCCACATCTTACTCTCAAATATAAAATTTTGATATTTCTGCTTTGGCAAAGGGAGATCTCCCGCCAGGCTAGGTGATCATGCCTGGGGAGCGGCATTTTCCGACAGTTTCTGTTCGGAACTTATTATTAACGTATATATGCAGAATGTTGAGAAAACTCCGATAGCGTGTTTCAGAATACGGTGACGTCATCTTGTTGATAAGTATCGCGAGGTCGCCACACTGCTTTACTACTTGTGATCAATTCAGAAAAAAAACTGTGTAACGTGTTACATTCTGCTTATGGATTGAGTATGTTAATGTCAAGTACGTTTTGTTAATTATCCATCCATTTATCTACCAGTCTTTATTTTTATCTTTTAGGTCCCCTGCTGGACATAAGTTTCCTTTTATAGGGGTTTTGCAAATAATTACCGCGGTTTGCATGCCTTTTGGTAACCGCAGTAGATGGTGATGTTACATAGAAAAACGCTGCTGTCAATTTTGAATATTTTATCCCTTAGTCGCATCCTACAACATCCAGAAAAAGAAAGGGTATGGTGCCCTTTAATACCTAGACAGATACATGGCACAAGTTATGTAGTTAAATGTAGTTGTTAAGTATGTTTTTTTATTTACTAAGCGTATTTTGCCTTTTTTATTATGGTTGCCTGAAAGTTATTTATTAGTGATAAAATAATTGGCAAAGATATGACACGTCGGACTCCTATATACTTACATACTAGCGGAATCCCATCATGCGGAATCATGGATTACACTGTTTCAGTGTAAGCACCTTTAATGAACTATGTAACATTATGATGAACAATTTTAGTTACAGCTAAAAATCGATTCACAAATTATTTCATTTTTATTCTATTTCTTTTTTTGTATCAAAACATGGGTATCCCTACTCTTATTCTAACAATAACTTACAAATTACTATTTTAATCTCAACGGACATTCAATAGATTACAAATGGATACGTTTTATTATATATTTGTACATCAGTAACGCCCTAACCTATGTAACATATATTTCGGGACACATTTCGTACAAAAGAATCTTATGAAAGCGATTTTCCGTAGAAAACGTTTGGGTAAAGGCCATAGGTCCGTGGCACAAGCGTGAACATATGATATATGTATGTGTGTCGTCAACCCATTGTTGTCCCACTGCTGGGCACGGATCTTATCTTAGAATGAGAGAGTTTAAGGCCATGATCTACCGCGGATTGGTAGACTTCACACGCCTTTGAGAACTCCTTTTTTTAGAGTACTCTAGGGTGTGCAGCTATACTAACGATGTTTTCCTTCACCATAAAGCAGTGAATATTAATTTCTAATACGCATTTAATTTTTAACAAAATCAGTGGAGCGTGCCTTTGATTCGAACCTCGGATCCTCGTTTGAGAGGCCGAGTTTCAACCATTAGGCTATCATTGCTCATATGTATGTACATATCACATATATCGAATGTCACTTTAATTATTTTTATAAGATTTATGAGTATCTACTAAATTTTATAGTAATAAGGATTATTCTGATAGGTCGAGTGAACCGCACGCCTATAAATAAGTCATATCTCGGTCCACGGGGACCTATGACAACCCTACTCTCGATCCGTATTATCTGTAGAATGTTAATTTAGGCGTAAGATGTCGCATTATTACATTAATCCAAGTACAAATATTATTCAGAATTCAGATCATGAACACCGTGACATTACGGCTAAGTATTTGGGACATTTTCTGGAAGTAAAATTTCAGAGAGAAATTACGAACGAAAATAATTTCCTCTGCCCTCTACTTGCTTTTTAATGCAGGAAAACGGAATAAATGTAGTGACGTGTAATGTCAAAAGAAGTGGGTTAAAATCTGGTTAACTACTCACAAAATAATAACACAATTGTTTAATTTATTTATGCTTCATAGCAGCAGTTTCCGCCGATGTGTGTGTGCATTACGAATGTAGAAAAGCAAATGTGTATATAAGTAAGTAAATGTGTCTTCAGCCCATGTCCATATGTGCATTCAATATGTAAAAATAGTGAATTAAAAATTGTATACTGGTGTTCCTGTTTCTGAATTCACATAGTCGTATATTTCACTAGTTATTTAGTAATCTTTCCATTCGTTTCCTACGATCATCATTTTCTACGTCACATGTTTTTTAAGTTCGTGTGTCAGTATCGTGTCTTCGTATGTCAATAGTAGTAATGTAATCTTTTTTAAGACGCACTTTATATAACCCTCAGATTTTTGTGTGCCACAAAAGCTTTTGATTGTATTTGAGGGTATATTATCAACAAAACCGATAACTTCTTGAAAGCGAATCACATATCGCTCATTGATACAACATTGACGTAAACGCCATTACATTACTAATACAAAGTCGTTGTTGTACCAAATGAGAGATTGTGTAGCGAAAATTTTTGTACTGAAATTCGCACTAAATTTTAGCAATGGCAAAACCGCTTTCATAAAACAATATTAATGGATACGTCCGATGAATAGCTATGGGTAAGTTTGATTTGTGTTTTCATGTCAAGGCTGGCATTGTTTCAAATATCAGAAAACGAAGCACGTTCTTAGTTTTACGTGTGCCGAATGGTAATGTAACGTATTCAATATTTTTTCTTATAAACCAATGAAATATTACCTAACCTGTTATTGATTTCGGCGACCTGTGTAACTGAATACCGCAACACAATGCTTGTTTTAAGACAATGTTATCTTTGGAGCATTGAGCCTTTCAATTTTTCTTTTGTGAAATGTTACTTGAGCAGGAAAAATGGGGGAGCTCGCCTACCACAAAGATTTGTATTGATGTCTGTGTAGTGAATTTCTGTGCTTACTTATGACGACGTAACATTCATGCGAATTCTCTTGACTAAGGAAAGTTTTGTATTATACCATGATATAATAGATTCGATTTTTATTATTGGATTACTTGATATATTTCCTGTAATTTGTGGCTCGAGATTATTTATGTGTTTTTTCTGGCTAGGCAGTTATTATATCTAAATAATGTGTATTGAATACTCTTCTGGATATATTTCTTTGTGTTACACCCCCGACACCTACTCTAAAGAGCGTTATTTATTTTGTTAGTACTACTTACACTATACTTATTCGTTATTTATTTCATCAGCTATTTATCAATAAATTTTGTATAAAAAAAGCAATAGGAACAGTTTTGGGTCACTGACAATAATTAGCTATTAATATAAAAATGTGGCAAGGTGTCTTAAGTAAAAAAAATCACCTGAAATATTCTCAAAACCCTACGGTTTAGACCACCTTAAAAAGATGTAAATTGATATATAGATAAACTCGACGTAGAGAATAGCAATATCCAACCATAGAACAAGAAACAAATTGTAAATATAGTCAACTTGGCAAATTATTTAATAAAAAATATAAATACGTAGATATGTTATCATGCTACATAAGTAATATAAATGCTTTGTATGATAGTTGAGTATTTGTAATTAATTAATTTTAAGCTTCTAAATATATAGACGAGACTTCTAGCGAAAATCGACATGTTGGAGAACACTTTTACTAAGCTAAGCGTACGTTTAATTTATTCGTTAGATTCTGGTATAATTTTTTGTTGTTACTATGTTAAATAATAAGTTTGTTTATGTATTGTAAGTTTAGGCTCAATTAATTTGTTGTGTTACAAGAAATTTACTATTCTAGTACCTACTTGCAAATAATTATGTAAAAATGGAATTCCCTTCAAAGAAGTACTTTAAAAATACTTTTTCTTTATGTAAACCTGAACGTATTGGTGTTTCGTACTAAAATTAGAATAAAGGGTGGTAAAAAACCTTTCACCTGCCAGACCCAGTGCTTAAGGAAATAAATTTACCTCTACGTGTTCTACGGAAATAACCACTGCTCTTCTATAAGAAATATTGCTAGCTTTTACGCGCGTCAGTCGCGGTAAAAGACCATGTAACATTTTTTTTATCTCTGACCTTAAAGCCTTGGCCGGGATAATCAGTAAAAAAAATATTTTACTAAAAAAATGTTATAATGTTCTAATCAGTCCTAGTCCTAGAATCATTACGAGAGCAAAAAAAAATGTGCGGTTGGAGTACCCATGTCATGTACGAAATTCCAAGAAATGATAAATAGTAAACACTCGAATCACAGTTCATTACATGCATATAAAAAGTAAAAAAAAAATATTAATTTGTACCACTTTTGTAATAGTTATGTGGGATTAATTCTTCATCACTAAGGGTTCCAAGCAACTACATTGAACTTTGTCATACGAGTAAATATTTACTAAGAAAACACACTTCATCTACTTTGCCATTCTCTCTACTCATATTCGTCTTATATTTTTCACTGTATTCACTCGCCCCTTGTAGTAATTAGGGTGGTAGCTATAAAAAAATATATAGGAAAAATACTAAACAGTAGGGCAAATACTAACTACCTGTAAAATTTTATTACGGTTACTTTTTCAACGTATTGAAAATAAACTTTTGTACGCGTATTTATTGAATTGATGTTATAATACTCTTGAGGTCAGGATTGTTTTGAGAAAACAAGATAAACTGGTACTAAGGGCACTGAACTATATATGTACATCCAAATTATATACTACGAAAAGCAAAAAAACTTGAATTTCTCAAATACTTTATTTGAATAAAGATTAGTATTTCGTGTTTGTCAACCTCATTAAAATATCATTTTAGAGAGAAATTGTAAGTTATAAAATTAATATTATAATATTATTTTAATTGACAGATGCTCTTAAAAAATATCAAAATCAAGTAAAATAATACATTTAACCCTTTCTTATTCTGACTAAAACAAAGAAAATGTGGGTGCATTGATATCAATTATTCATGAAATCGTTTTTTTTATTTCATTCATCGGAATAATAAAAAATCAAAATAAAATAAATTATGAAATTTTAATTGCTTTCTTAATCTTTTTATTTCTTTTTAACAACTGTTTTCTCTAACTTTTAGTTTATCTTAATTATTTCTTAATTATAATTAGTTTAAACTATATATTCTTTTGTGCTTCAGATATTAACATGTTGCAGTTTATTCATCTTGGAAGGCCGTAGCAATCAAATTAGGTAGGTTGTACGATTGAAAGCAATTTTTCCTAACTTTAAACAATATAAGCTTGAGGTCTTGATATATGTACGTGTAAAATATTTTTGATAAAACTATCAATCAAGTATACAATTTATCATGCCAAAACAGGGAGACGGGTAGGTTGTCTCTGAACAATTGTGATATCACGTGACATGAATAGTCGAGTAGTTGAAAAATATCAAATTTGTTTTGCGTAATTTAATACTGTAAGTTATACATCGACCTGCCAACAAAGGAAAAAAATAATTGAATATCAAATGTTCTTCTTTTTTATATAAATGGCAAACAAACAGTACAGTCTACTGGATGGTAAGTGGCTCTTACCACATTTTATTGGTCTATTAATATGGTATATATTGCTTTAATGAACTGCATAATAATTGAACCAGAATTTTACCTGAAATCGAATAAAGAAGTATTGCCACTCGAAGACCGTAGTCCTGAAGTACGACAATGCTCGTTTAATGTGTCATCTCTATATCCTTGTATCGTAATGCAGAAATTCTTTACACAAGACAGATGTTGCAATGTGGTAAGTCCATGTGAAATTATCCTTCGGTTCTACAGTTTTTTAAAAAGTAAAAATTGTTCCCGTATGATTTGAGAAGTGTGAATATTGCAGGTAATACGAAATGATTAAAACATTGAATCCTTATTTTACGCTCTCAGGGGTAAAATGTCAAAAAAATGTTCTTAGTCGAATAATACAATAAAGTTATAATAATTCATATTCTTTTATTTATGTTGTGGTTTTAGATAAACGTTACCAACCCCTGAAAAAAGGGATATTAAATCAACTGCAATATATGAATAAAAAATCCAGTTTAGGTTGCAGTTTTGAATTCGAATTCAAATTCACTAGATACCTGTGAGTGTTTGGTTCGGAACTGTATAAAGTTTATTTTGTTACACATACTACATAGTTTGTTGGTTTCGAAGCACTGCACAAAACATTCACAAATTCGTTTTTACTTTGCTGAATTTTAAAATGTTACTATTGTATTTTTTTTAAAGTTATAGCAAGGAAGAGCAAATGTTCTTCTCTAATGTCCTTCTAAATGTTTTTCCCTAAAATATTCTTTATCTTTGGGTTATCGTTTTAAACCAAAACATTGTGTGTTTTAGTATAGCTTTATTGCTGCTATAAAATAGCATGAGTGAGGCGAAAGTACCTCCGAACTCCAACCACAAAATGTTCCATAACCTTTAGTGTTCAATAAATGAAGAAGTTTAATGCTAGAGTACGTAATAGTTTTACACAATGAGTATGCCGTTATACACTAGTCACAAAAATTAAGGGATATAAAAAAAATTCCAAATTTTTGGATGATTTTCAACAAGCTGTAACTCCGAGGAAAATGGTCGTACAGAAAAAATAAAAAAAGCAAAT
>DWLI01004380.1:0-10903 GCA_018249915.1 Cecropterus dorantes dorantes
TATGACATAGACAAGGTTTATTATTTTTAAAAATTATACCTACTCGTATTTTATACGAACCATTTAAATAGTAGTAATGATAACTTTTGATAGCTAAATTAGATTACAGGCATTAAAATAAAAATATTAGGGAGTCCTACCGCCGTTTCGTTAGCGTTTTAAAAAGACTGATTAGTAAGGATCATCGCGTGATATCACATAGTAATTCTCCAATAAATATCCTATCAATTTTAAGAGCTTAGCGTATTCAATCTCTTGAGATTGTTGATATCTGTAAAGATTACTCTAAGGCTCTTGTAAGGTGATAATATTGTTATTTTAGTATACCCACTTACTTTTCAATACATATTACCTTTAATCAAAACCTAAACTCCTATTTGTTTGTGAACAATAATCATATTTGAAACCAACAATATTTAAACGTGTTGCACACAATTTCTTCCAGAAACATAGCTTCCGTTTAATAACGACGGGCCAAGGATAGCGGCGTCCTAAACAAACAATGATTTCCATTAATGTCCGACGGACAGACGGCACAGCATATATATTTATTGATTTATTGATCGTAGCCAGAAATCCCGCCGGTCGTAATTTAAACACGAAAACGAACGCCCGAATGTTTTTGATGCGTCGAACAGAAAAATATTTGGACAGGTTTACAATATGACGTTTTATAATTCTTGTCTGTGTGAATAAATAAACACCTAATATTAATTTCATCTACAAAAACATACAAACAAATGTAACCTTAAATAGATATTCTGAAACTATTTAATACTTACTTTGTTTCCTATACATAAATGGCGAATGAAATGGTTCAGAATAACATTTTCTCAATCGATTTTTTTAATCTGTTGATGAGATTTAATCTTATCGATTAAAAAATGAGTAAGTTATGATTCCGGAATTTCGGCCTTCCGGCAAACACTATTTTAAATTATTTTACATCAAGGAGTTAAAAATAAATAAATGTTTATTATATTTATTCCCTTTTTTATAAAACCTTTAATATTGATCTTCGAATACATATCAATACAGATATTTCCATTTTTTTTAATAGGGTAACAAAAACAAACAAACACTTATTACGTCTTTATATTTTTAAAAAGTAATATTAAAATGAAATAACAGCTAGGTAATTGTCCTTGTATGGAGAAGCTACTCCATGCATTTTATGTTCACACTGAGAGTAGTCTACGCATAATTCTCGCTAAGCAGATGCACATGCGCCCCGGGATTCCACTATCTATCCTTTTATTACTATATCCCTCTCTTTCTTACCTTAAACTTTCCAATTAGGGAATAAGGGACAACAAATCAAGTTCTACAAATTATTTTATTGCTGTGAGATATTTTTATATGTCGTGTCTTACGATCTTAGATACGACTTGTAACAAGAAACTGTTTATTCGTTTGTTATAAATGGCTTTGATTTATCTCATTTCTTTTTCCGTACATTTACGCGCGACTATTTTAAAGGAATTTGTGACAAAATTAGAAATAAAGCGAGGGAGAAATAAAAATAGTAATATACGAGTCGTTATAATTTTACCGTCTTATAATAACGCGCAGTAGTATATTTAGAACTATATAATAATGATCTAAAGTTTTAAATATGTCAATCGGTTATGAATCATGATTATGCATTTGAACTTAACTCCAATTCAAAATGGCGCGCAACAATTACAATAATTAACTTACTGGTTGTAATTGATTGATGGAGTATGAAGCTGATGTGATATTGAAACTAGTTGAACCAAAAGTCAAAATTCTATAGGCATGGTTCGATATGCCGTTATTAAACTAATAACCGTCTTTATTAATATATCTTATGATATAACCAACAGTTCTAACATATTACAAATCCAATGAAATGGCAAAACTATAACCGTTGTCATTATATTCGCTACGTCTCTTTTTAACTTTAATAACTTCCCAAGGTAAGAAAGGGATGAAGCTAATGCAAGTGAATATCTCTATAGGACTTTACCAAAACTTTGCACCTGATTCCAACCTAATATTTGGCAATAAAGTATGGCTCTGATATTGATATCAAATAGTTTTTATATGGATATGAAAACCAATTATCTATTACATATCCATTTTCAAATAAAACTAAAAATAATTTTAGAAGGTAACTATGAGTATTATCCGACAGGTTCCAAGTTGCAACAAAGCTCTAACCGGTTTCATATCTTCTAAAATAACCCAATTGTATGTAAAACAATGGCTGTAGACGGTCCATAAATTTTAATATAACAAGATCGTTTACATAGACTGCGGTGCGCCCGCGCATTCGCCCCGCGCTATTACCATTTCATACTTTTATTTTTTTGTTCCCAATTTAGTATTGATAGGGTAATATTTAAACTTAGGGCTACCATGTCTATGAAAATGTAATGTAAATTATCTATAAATAATGTAATATTACTGGCCAGTTGCTAAACTTTATTTATAGTAAACAAACATATAATTATACGAACCAACAAACAAAAAATACATAAATAAGTCATACTATGCATTACGTTTAATAATTAATTTAATTAAATACGGTAGCTACTATGTATTAAGTGTAAAGTACGAAGAAATGTAATTTTAATTAAATAAACATCTGTACATTATAGACAAGATAAGAATAATAAACGTTAGCCGTGGCATCAATTACCTACTTAATATTTTCTCTATGGGATGTAGCAATACTGTTATCTTTTAGGTGCTTTTATTTTTTTAGTTTTTGGACGAAAAAGATGGCTGCGAATAATAAAGCTAGGTTTGCAGGCGCAAACCAAAGCCGCAAAAATAAATATAATTATCTTATATGTAGAAGTGTACGCTAGACTCGCTCAGTAACTTAATAAATATATTTAATCACACAGATCGTATAAACATATACGTAATATAAAAATATTCTAGGACGCGTATTGTCATCATTTAGACAAAAGTAATATTGACTTCCTGTTTTAAATATTGAAATATCGCTGTCTCGTAGGACGTCTTATTTGGACTCTTTGTTTTATCTGTAATTTACACAATAGATTATTTTTGTTCTGTTTATTTTAATTACCCGCGACGGTACGGAAACGCTATTTTTTGTAATTAATATGATTTGTATAAATTGTATGGGGTTTTTTACATAGTATGGACGTAGCAAACGAGCATGTACAGATATCCATGGGCGGCAGACACTTGCTATCAGGTGGGTTGCACCTGATAGTAAGTGTCTGCCGCCCATGGATATCGGTCACAATAACGCTGTTTTGCAGCGTGCACTTATGTATTCTATTAGATGTGAAGGTATATTAAGTAATAATATATAAGTTTATAACATACTTTTTACATTACAATATAAATACGTATTATTAGTAAAAATGACAAAAAATCTCTTATCAAAAAACCATTTGGTTGCGTCGGTAGAGTCTACAGAAAACCAAATTATTCGCAATAAAACACCGTTGAATATAAAATTGATTTAAATATACCATTGTTCTTGGAGTTGAACCGGTGTTAAAATAGGTAGTATATTACACAGATGGTCAGTATGTCTAACGTGTTAATCGTGTGAAGAACGCGTAAAATTGATGACCATGTCGAATGGTTATGCGAACTGCCTTTACTTGCCTACGAACACGAAATCGATTATCGAGTATCGATGTATTGCTATTCATCGATACTCGATAATCGATTTCATGTTACGTAGTTTAATTGAAATATTTGTTTGTTTCATAATACAGGTGATATAGGAACTTCAAATTTCAGGTACAAGTCAATATAAAACTTAATTTACGTTAGGAAATGTTTATTTGCTTTTCGTACAGTTATTTATTTAATGATACTGAAAACCGAAAGTCAGAATGTCAACATAAAATCATTATATATGAATTGTTTTTACTTACAAAGTAGCAAGTGTAACTTGTAATAAGATACTACATATAAATACAACAAAAATAATACGCGGCTTTTAAATAGTTTCGTCAATCACACATTGTAGAAACGATGGGAATAGAAATGCCGTCATTGAGATAATTTATACAGTTAGTTCACGATTAACAAATATTACTTTTACTAATTATATTCGGTAGGTACTATTATTTAATTATTCCTTCTATACCTAAAAGTAACAGAATGTAATTTTTGTATAATTTCATACGCGTGGGTATCGTTTGTTATTTTGAATAATTTTGCAATTACTCAAATTAATTTGTAGTTTCGGCCATTATTTTGTTATCTGTGCTAGTTTATCGTACGCGCGTAATAATTTCCGCCTCGTTAGCACCGCTCCTGTACGTTCACTGATGGGTATCTATTTCACACTGACAGATAGCCGTAAAAATGATAAAATATATCGGATATATTCTAATAATACATTTTGGTATATCATATAAATATAGAAATATTGTTTATATTAGAATCAACCTACTTCAGAGCTTAAAAACTTAGAACGGATTCGGTCATAGTACAACAGATATCAGATATATACTAATAATGAATTTTGATATGTCATATTAATAATATCATATAATATAAATATAGAAATATTAATTATATTACAGTCAACCTACTTCAGCCCTTACAGACTTAGAAGGGATTCGGTTATAGTCTAACAAGCAATGACTACACATATTTAAGATCGGTTTTATAGAATCTATATATGTATATAAAACTCTTCCGTTACTGAATGACTGACTGACAACAAGACAACGCACAGCCGAAACTACTGAACGTAGAAAGTTGAAATTTAATATGCAGATGCCTTAGGGAGTGTAGAGGAGAACTAAGAGAGGATTTTTGGAAATTCTACTCTGAAGAGGGTTCCGTTGAAGTAGTGAAAATTTGGATTTTAATAGGCTATGTAACATCACTTTATTTGTTTTCTTCTTATATAGTAGCGGGTAAAACCGCGAGGCACCTTTAATTTTAACGTATAGGTTTTGTTATGAGGTTTTTCTACGTATTTAATACAAGTGGTGATTAAGGTTTTCAAAGGTCCTCTTATCCTGGATTCAAAGTCCCGTCCCTTGGTCCCTAGGTCCCAAAACGAAATCCTGGATCCGCCGCGCTAATCTAACAGTAACGCGCCAGTCTTCTAATATCCTAAAATATCAAAATCTATGAGACATAAAATAAATTACCTTTTACAGCCAGCTATTGGCACGCTAATAAATTCTTAGCAAATATTAAGCAGTAAGTTAGTTGACCCTTGCTAACTTATTGCTCCGGCCACTCATCTTAAAATATGAGGGTCGTAATGTTTCTAAACACTTGGCTGTAGAAAGGCGGCAACTTTGAACCGTATTTTGCATTCCGCGGCGGCATCATCAAAGCAGTAATCACGCCCGCCAATGCGGTCTATAACGATCAGAAAGTTTGTACCTATTGAGGTCTTAAAATGCTGCATAACACCTGACTTATTCCTGTTAGCTTGTGTACCTCATTGTTCACAAGTGGTTCGTCAAAGAATTTTGCTTTTACTATAAATCCCATGATATGCAAGATCGGTAAGAAATCTATACTAATATTGTAAAGCATCTACTGCTTTTGCTTGTTGGTTTGTTTGGTTGAACGGGCTAATCTCAGGAAGTGCTGGTTCAATTTGTAGGTAAAGCTCAAGAATGCAGCGGTTCAAATACGAAGTCGGAAATAGGTTCCGCAGCGAAACACATGAGTGAAACCTCGGTACATAAAGCACTCTGTTATCGGATCATCATTTTTAGGGTTCCTTACCCAAAAGGGTATAAACGAGACCCTATTACTAACACTCCGCTGTCCGTCTGTCCACCAGACTTGTATCACACGAACCCTAATACCTAGACAGTTGAAATTTTTACAGATGATGTACTCGTATTTCTGACGCCGCTACTAATACTAAAAACAGAATAAAATAAATATTCAACCGGGCTCCCATACAAAAAACGTGATAATTTTGCCTTTTTTATAGATAATGACACGGAACCCTTCGTGCGCGAGTCCGACTCGCACGTGGCCAGTTTTTTGGTATCGTGTTTCATCTACAAGCACAAGGTAACGAGATGCGCCGTAATAAGGTTTGACGTGAATAGACGGCGCGGCGTGTCAGTGGCGACTGGGCGATGTTTACTATAAAATAACCACAGATATAAAAACGAATTTATGCTCCGGTTACAAATCACGCGGCTTTATTATCACTGCTTTCTTTCAAGATTATTTGGGCTGTGGGTCGATAACCCGTATGCCGTGGATTATCTAAAAACTATTTAGTAAAAACTATTTAGACACTGTTTTTCGTAAATAAAGAGTATATCATTTTTCAAATATAATGTTCAAGGTAATAAAAATATGTTAAATTAAAAAATAACGTTATTGTGAATTCCAATTGTTTTTATTAAAACTCTACTTACTGCTCCAAAATCGATCAATAATTAATAGAACAATGAATAGTTACAAATTAACTTCATACTTAGCACGAGTATTATCGTAGTCAAAAATACCATATGAAAAATAACTTGTCGGGTAGAACCTTAATTTTTTTTAAGTTGTTTGAAATATTTGATATAAACTATTTTAAATGAATCCTATCCCATTATACCCATAATAGTTTCTATAAATTGTAACACAAACCCCGCTGAGTTTGTTTTACGAGGGCCCATGACTAACAGAATCCCTTTATCTGTTTTATTTATCACGATTAAAGATTGGGCGGCCATCTTGGACGGTGGGGAACGCAATGAGATGTCACTCAGGATTTGAGAAGTGAACATTAAGTTGTTAAAGCCACTTGGGTTAAGACCTTTGACCACTTAAATTATTTATAAATAAATAAAGCACATTTCATACACTATCTTTTTATGTACAAAATGTTAATATTTTTAATTGTTATAAGCTTATACAGATACTTGAGTTTTTTCTTAAATGTTGACTCTACCATAACGCGTCGACGTCTTTTCATAGAAAAACTAGGTTTCATAATTTCAAACAATTTTAATTACTGTTATATTAATGACATGAGAGTCCGCGCCGATTTCAGAAATCTTCCATTTCATAAATTATTCCCTATTTGAGATTTACATTAGTTACATAATTTACAAATATGATGAAAATTACACTACATATACTTTATTTATTTGTGTAATTTTCATTTTTAATACGTCTTATTACTTAACAATTCAAGCGTTATTTACTATTTATTTATTTAAGATTTTGCCATAAGCATAAATAGCATGCAGTTTATTTGAGCGTAGTCTTCTTGTTCCGGCCGAACTTCAGCTCGCACCATAAAACCTGGTGAAACAGTAAAGGCCACAAGGCCTAAACTAACTATATACTTGCTCAAAAATATTGCTAGTGGTCACTGCCGCCCATGGACATCCTTACAAAACAGGTATGTTTGTATTTTAGGAAATCGTAACCTCTGGGTCTCTCATATAGTCGACATAAGGGTGGTGGACGAGGATGTTGGACCTCAAGGGGTACCTTCTTTTATATAACTAGGATTCTACCTGAAGTTGATCAGGAACATTCTCTTGTGGACTAACATGGTCACCTCATATTTATGTGAGCACCTAAACGCATCAACTGATCCATGCTAGATATTGCTATGCGTAGGTGTTTACTAGATCGTAACCATATTTTGATTATCAAGTAACATATATTACTGTCAATAATTAGGCAATTACAACGCGACACTACCTCATAAACGCTTTATAGACCCGCGCATGCCCAAGCCATAGCTTTCAGAGCCAACGCAACGAAAAACCAATTTAAATAAATTTCAAAGAGGCATTTATGAGAAAACCCCGCAGCGCGACGTATATCCAATCTAATTCCAACCGTCTGGTGATGTGGAAAGGTGTATATCAGGAAAACAATAAAAAACTTGCGCCTGAGTCATTCTCGTTAGACAAGGAACACACATCAACATCTGTCAAATAACAACCAATGTTTGTTTATAGAAAATTACGCCTTGAACAAACAATGATATGTTGCATAATTCAATGTGAAACTGTGGCGTGTAAGACCTTCTTATACGACGAATTTATCTTGTTAGTAAGCTTATTGTTAACCGCGTGTGCTCCGTCCTTGTCTACCGCGTACAAATGCTTGTATCAGATAGTGCTATCTCATTCACGTCGTTACGGCAAGGTCGGCTCGTTAAAAGCTCTTAACGAGAGTCGAAGGAAAAGCACAAGCCGTACAGAGGCTTTCAAAGTTTTTAATTGTATGATTACTTACATGACGGGTACAATGTTGAGAAGCTATTAATATTTTATCTATTTTCTCGCATTTTAAATCAATAATTAATATATATAGAAAAAAAAAATAGATTTAAGTTTATATTTTGACAAGATGATACTAACATTAAATTTAAATTTTATTTTCGCTTTTTACGTCTACGTTTTTAAACAAAAAGTGTAAACAAAAAGTAAAATTACGTGTACCTATGTGCGTAGAAGAGAGTAAATTTATATACGGAATATCCATCTGCTTCTAATATACATACATACAGTAACATTTACAGAATACAACATAAAAATTATAGAAACATAAGAAATGAAAAAATATAATTATAATGTAGTACACTTTTAGATTTTGAAAAAGTACCGAAAGGACGAATGAACGGCCAAGAATTTGTCTTCTTTCAGCATATTTGAGCTTTTATTACGTTAATGACATACTTGTTTACAATGTGTCAAAGTAATTATGTAGATGGAAATAAAAAGGAGAGCAAAAACTTTGTGAGCCTATGGCGAAGGCTTCCGAGGTATGTTCAGCGCGTGTCCCCTTCACACCTGTAACGTGGACATATTTCCATCTCCCTCACTCAGTAACACCATCTCTCTCACCTACAGTCACCATTCCGATACGGCTTTTGGGATAATCGACTGAGAAATTAACTCTCCGTATCAAACTGGATTCATAAAAATTAGCGAGGAATCTTTAAAACATAATATATTTAATATCGTAACAGATTAAAAAGAAGAACATAATATTGCGCGTAAAATTGAAACCGGACCACTTGGTAAATGTTTTTAAGTGTTTTTGTACATTATTATAAAATGCACTATAATTGGTTTTACGTTAAGTTCATTTATTGTTAAGTAAAGATAACTGTATATTTCACAATATGTATAAAATGGCTAATGGAAGTTGTACTTTTTTACGTTCATTTTCATATTATTAAATGTGCTTAATACATTTTATATCCAACATTCACAACACTTTTGGTCTATTAAGACCGAATAGCTGGCTTAAGACAAAATTGGTTTCGTAAAAAATATTTTTACATGCGTTTAAGGATTTCTGCAATCACCATACACCACTATTTGAGATTGCATCTTTGAGTGTTGTGATTGCAGAAATCCTTTTCAAATTAAATTTTACTGGCCATAATTCGAAATCTTTGATCCTGAAATAAAATTAAAAAGCATGGGTATCAATTGCGTACTTGTTTATTATCATGGAGGCAACGCTCCCGCGTCGGTCCCGAACATAACTGAGAAGTAAAAAGAAAAAAATGGTATTTCTGTGGAAAAACGACTCGTCCGATCGCCTCGTTATTTCAATCGATTCTCGATATAAATTGTATCGGTTAACATCATGTAGGTGGACAATATTTGGAGCCATAGATAGTGGGAGAGTAAAGTACTTTCCATAGAGAATAAAAATACGCCATTTCAAAATGTTAACGAAGCCTTTTCCTTATAAGTGTTTAAATGGTTTATAGCTGTTTTGGTACTAATTAGCTCTTTTATATGGTCATCGATGACATAGCTCTTTATAAATTTAGATAATAAGATAAAGTAACATAAACAATTTACAAAATGCAACAGGATGTTATAGCGAAATGTTTATGTAACGGTCAAAAATATAAAATAAAAATTTATGAGAGACAAAAAATAACACTAAGCATGGTTGTGGTTTTCCTGTTTTTAATAACCGTTATAAGCTAATTTACTAATAACTACTTTGTTTTATTTCATTTTACTATGCATCTCATTTTTACTTTTAGTTTATATAACATAATATAAAATGTCCATTTATTAGCGAGATTATTCGCTGTTTTATTAAGTGACATACGCTTAAATATTGAATTTATACTTTAAATAATAGATACAGTCCCTAGGAGGTTCTGTATTAAGAAAATAATATTATTTTCTCAGTCTTGACTTGAGGCGGTATCTGAAATACTGTCTGTTTTATTAAACCCAAGAATCAATAATAAATATTACGTTTCTTTTTAAATATTTCGTTCAAACAATCATGTTTTATTGATTAATGATTGAATTACTAAAACTATTTTAGATGTTTTAAATAGACAACAAACACCAGCTTAATGACTTATAAAACGGTTGTTAATTTTTTTGCTCTCCGTACCCAATTTGATGTATACAGTCAATTAAATTATTGTAAGTAAAAAATACACCTACATAGTCAGTCAATAAACTCATCTATGTAATGTTTCGTTTGGCGCGTTCACCCGTCAAATGATAATCATTGTATGTTCTTAAATTAAAATAATTGACACTGCCATAGACTATTTTTGTCTATGATATTATGATTTTGGCGCCTAAGTAGTCTTGATGTCAATAACAATTAGGCCGTAAGTAATTAAAATTAAATCTGGAATCCATACAATTCTATACAGCAATGATAGCTTAAGTTATGGAGTTATGGGATAGGGATAGAAAATGGTCATCTGAATTTCGGAACTTTAATATCAAAAGATCAATTAAACATATGTATAATGATATTAAAAAAAAAACATGAAAAATTAACAAAGATACCACAGATTAAGTACATACGATACTTTCATTTCAATCAAATTGAACCTTTTGATAAAGGCAAGTGTTAAATTTAGTACCAACAACGACCGACACGTTCAAAAACTCTGATTTTAAGGATTTCAAAAATATTTATAGTCAATGTCTTC
>DWLI01004381.1:0-10900 GCA_018249915.1 Cecropterus dorantes dorantes
GCCAGCCTCCTTGGTACCCTTCCAAAAGACAGCGGTTTGGATTCTTTGTTTTATTTAAAGTTTAATTTTTGTTTATTTTTAATTTTCATTTAAGTAATAATAAGTAATGTATTCATAGTTTGTATCTTTAGGTATTATTATTTTTATTTTATCCACAGTAAAATGATTTTGTTTCTTGTTGAAAATAAGGAATAATAATTAAAAACGTTTTTAAGCGCAAAAAAAAAGTATCGATTGTGATTTGTATTCTTATTTTTTTCTTTCTTTTTTGTAATTTTTGTAAGGCCGTTGTACACATGTGCACTGTGTCAAGGCGCTGGCCAGCTCTTCGTTACGACGTGGTCAACAGGGTCAACGTGCGGACGCTTTTAACGCGGCAGTGCTGAATGATTAATACTCCAATGTACTCGTATGTACAGCGACTTGTATGTACGACGACTGGAATTCGATATTTTGGCGCAACGCGCTGGCCTAACATTTTGGGCCAATGTGTACCTACCCACACTGGCCGTTAAAGACAATTATGATTATTTGTAAATTGAGACATATTTTCTTCAAAGTGATTGACAATTGCTAAGCTAATGCATTTAGAATGATGCATAAAAAAACTTTTTCAAATGTTTCTGTTGTATCTACAGAATGTTTGTCCAAAAATAAACCTGTTAGGGGTATAAAAATAACCAGTCCGGGGGTGAGTGCTATGTGTATAGTGTTTTGCAGGGCTGAAGATCTAAATTGATTTAAAACATTACAAAGTGAGTCTGTTAGCATAATCATTATGCCATTTCTTATCAGGTTGTAGCATCGGCCGAGCGTGACCGGAACTAATAAAAATAAAGAGACGTTACAAGGTTGTTTTAAAGTCCGCCTGAAGATACATTATTTGCATAAGGTTACAATTTGACGACTAACTTACATGGAACAAGCCTGTGCACGACTGAAAAGATTTTCATGTCGAATATGGGTCTCTTCATCAATTTAGGATAGCTTGAAACGCCATACCATCATGCTGTTACTAAACGGATTCATGGTTTGAAGGTGTGGGTTAGTGACCAATCTATATCAGGTTTTGAAACCCACATGGTTGGCATAAGATGGACTGATGATCTGAAGATGACAGCGAGAAACCGTTGAATTCAGAAGACAAGACCGGTTGAAGTGGAGCTTATTAGGGAAGGCCTATGTCCAGATGTGAACCAAAAAGGAAGGATATAGCTGGCATGATTTAAGGACTAATAAATAACCCGCGAATTGGTAGACATTTAAATTGATATGAGAAAAAAATGTACCTAACATTTATTTAAACAAATATTTTAATTTACTTTCTAATTAATTTAAATCATGCGCAAATATTGTCATTTCATTTTTAATGTAAGTCTACCAATTCGCACTTGGCCAGCACGGTGTACTATGGCCTGAAACTTTTTCATTCTGAGAGAAGACCCATGCCCAGCAGTGGGACGATAATGGGTTGATGATGAAATAACCCGCATGAAGTTTACTCCCTAGCAGTCACCCATCCAAGTCCCGACCGAGCTTAACGTTAATTAACTTCAGATTTTTGAAATTCTTCAGTTTTCAGGATCTGTATCTACATCTATTATTCAACCTAATCACATTATACAACCGTGGGTCGATACGTCGTCCATTTGAAACTACAATACTAAAAAGCGTCATTTATTTGAAATAAAAAACAATTTGAAATAAAAAAGAAGTAAAAATGCAGCAATTCTTCAGAAAAATGTTTTCATCGCTGCAATATATTTTCTGGCAGTGGTTTAATTTATTATTTTTATTGTGTCGAAAATAGTAATGGAGCACTTAGTTCTGTAGATGTTATTATTATGTTATGCTACTGTTAAGTATGTTATTTTATAAATGCCATTTTTATTGTAGTATTAAGGTAACTTTTAGTTCACATCGAATAAGATAAAAGCAGTGAAAAACCTTTCACTCTAAAAATTATGCTGGCCATATAGTTAGTTATTCGTCAGTAGGTTTTTTAAAAAGGAGTTCTGGCGGGAAAAGCACTAAGCAAGGATTAACATCAATGCTAATTTTGTATAGCTGAATTTTAGTTACTAAATGGAAATATTGATACTTTTATTAAATTAACTTAACGCGAATAAGGAGAATAATGTAAGTATACATAGGGCGTGGAAATTTTTAAAATATCTGTATGAATTTAAATCTTTCATTGCACATACACCCTACACTTTTTTACTAAACGTACAATATTATTTGCACTTCTGATAACTGTAAACTAAATTATTATCAGATTCGTCCAGCTTATCGGTCGCTGCAGTATCAAATTTAAATTGATATGAGAACAAAATGTACCTAACATTTATTTAAACAAATATTTTAATTTACTTTTTAATTAATTTAAATCATGATCACATATTGTAATTTCATTTTTAATTTAATTTTATTTACTTATATTAAGATTTTAATAACCCAATTGCTATATTAAATAGTGTACCTAATTTTATTGATTTGTGCAATGTATTTTACGCAGAAATTACATATTCCAACGTTCATTAGACAATTCGTAATTTAATAGTTAATTCACCTACATTTTTAAGAACAGGTGCGAACTATTTTTGTTCCAAAAATAAGCTTCCCATAAAGCTTTTCGAAGCTCACCACAATCTTCTGACGTACCAATGAATACTTTCGAACTTTATCTATTTTTATTATTTATTTACATTCACACTATGCTTGACCTTTAACAAATTAATTATATTATATTCTATTATTATTAACGAAATTTATGTACATATTTTTTACAACTTTATTTTTAACGTACACAATATATATTGTAGAAATTAATTAACATCAAATTTTGAAGGTAATCGTATTTTATTAGACATTTATGTAGATAATGTTAATTTTGTCAGTAAAATAAAAAAAAAATAAAAAAGTAAATGGATATACATCCTTGTATAATATTAAGCTTTTTAAAAATCTTCGTATTACAAAGTTTAAGCTTATGTAAATACCGCATTCACGTAGACAACAAATTCGCCGCTTGCAAATCAATACACAGTCTAAGAACCAGTAGAATAAATAATGAGAAGTAAAGCTTCAAATGCTTAAGTTATTTAATGGAAGAAAAGCTCGTATTTCGCGCGCAATCATAGATAAATAGTCTATTATTATCATTCTCATGACGTAACAGCCCGAATCTTCCGAAAAATATTTATTACGTTCTAATCTGTTACACAATCGCGTCGCTGGATACCAAGAAGAAAAAATAATATTAACATAAACCAGTATTTAAATAAAAAATATAATTTTCATTTATGGTTACTTACCATTTTGATTTAAAATCAAGCGGGAACGGTTCAAGGTTTGAAATTGGAACACAACCACTGCACGTCGCGAGCTCTGCGGGCCAACTGCGGGCTTGATTAGTTTCAGCGCAGAATCGCGCTGCATCGAACGTGAAAATGCGCTAATTTACTAAGAAAATATTACGAGTATAATATCGATATCGTATAGTTCTTAGATAATCCTTAGGTTGAAGATTACTTATATTTTTTATTACATTTTAGAACGATTGATGAACTGTTAATAAAAAAATATATATTAAGAAGCATAACAGTTGAAAACAACAATATCGTAACGTGCAATTAGATGTAAACTATAAGTATTTATTAATTTTCGTCAAGTTATTCTGTTGAAAATAATGTAGGTATTAAATTTTTTATTGTGATAAGATTTTTATTGGAGAGGACTTCGAATCTAGCGCTGAAAGCGCTTCACGTTTCAGCGCGCTCACCTCGCGGTCAAGGGCGTGGAAACTGTGCCAAGCGACGCAGGGCGAGCGATGACAGCGCGGGAAAGAGGAAACGCGAACCGATTGGCGGGAAATTTGACTAATCTGTGGTGCTATGATTTAATTTCTTGTATGGAAATAAGATGGCCGCAAATTAATAAAGGTTTATAGGCGTTAAAGACAAAACCGTAAAAAACATTTTTAAATCATTTTAGTACGTTGCATTGTAAGGAAGAGTTTGCGTTTCTAGAATTTATTGTATACACGTCAACATGAAGAATAAGTATTTCAATTGATAGAAAGTTATAATTGTAGTGATTTAAAGTAATAATTTAAATGTAAGGTTAGTCGTGACAATTACTACGTAAGTAAATCTAACCTTTCCTTCCATCCAACATCCTCGTAAAAGAAGGTAAAGATAGGAATTTATTGGTAAAGATGTATGATAAAGAATTACTCAATGTAGTTGTGTCGAAGTATAATAGTAAAAAATGATACTATTAACTTAATGTTTTTGAAAGTTTGTTCATGAACAGGGTTCTCTAATCATACACATTTGGTAAGTAATCGTATATCTATTAAAAGAGAAAAATAAAAAATAAAATAAAAGAAAGGTTCTATTCTATGCATTATTCTACGTATGGTGTAAATTTAATAATAACCTATCTAAAACGTGACAATCATTTCTATTATCTGGAATAACCAGGTTAGGACTTAAATATAAAATTAGCCAATTATTCTACTGTCATTAATTTTGGACCTCCAGGGACGCCGTCCTCGAGGGTTGTAGCAGATTGTAGCAATGTTAGATTTAGAAGCATTATTTGAAAAAGCTTAGAACACTGCGTCGGGTGCAATTGGTTCTACTGCGGTAGTACGTCTGCCAGAATTTTGGCGCATCGCAACGGAAGGTATTTACGTAATACCTTGTGCGTTTTGTCTAGAAGGTTAAATAATAATATAAACTACTTATAAGTATGTATGTTGAAACATATAATGTGGGAGGCGGTTAGTGGGCTGGACAGTCTTCTTATCATAGGCGAGAAAAGAAAAAATCTTCAAACATGGGGACCTATTTTGTTTTTTGTCGATCAATACAACCCCCCTTAGTATTAGGTTAGAAAACCATTTCAAAATCCTACCGACCTGTTATTATTCTACCGACCGATATTTCTTTCTGCTACCTACGTATGATCTGTAATAAGGTAAAAAACAAACATCTTCAGATATATTATTAAATTGTGTCCCTGTACGTGGGTAGCCAGGTACGGCCAAGGGGGGCAGCTCCCCCCCCCATAGCAGAGCGGTCAATGGAAAAAAAAACACATTTGTAAGCATTGTTCAAAGAATATGAAGCTTTTCTGAAGCTTTCCCCAACATTGATTGATCTGCCCCTCCCTGTAGAGAATCCTGGCTACGCCATTGTCCCTGCATGCGCTGCCTGATCTGTCATCTTAAGAGAAGTCAGAATCTCAGAATCTCACTAGATAAAACCGGGAAAGGTTTCATTTATTTCTGCGATTCTCCTAAAAGTAAAAGACAACGAGTCATTCATTTCTTTATCGCCTTCAAATTCTTTAATCCACTTAAATCAAGCACTTACTCCAAAACAAATCTTTAATATCTGGCCAGTGGCTATACCATATTATGATGATCCAAATTTTTAATACTTATGAATAAGTAAATAAACAATTTGTATAAAAGTGCATTTATTTTCAAAATATAAACAATAACTACTTACAAACACAATTTAATTATAACTTAACGCTGTTTTGTTCTCTTCTAGATCTAGTGTAAATAATGATACTAAAATTAATGTTTTAAAATTTGACATGAATAACTATGATTTATAAATATAACTTACTCCAAAAAAATTAGATCTATATATGTATGTTTGATAATAATAAGCACGTGGATATAATTATATAAATTTTAAAGTGGTTTTATTTTATAAGGTCCATATTGACGATATCATCCAATGATTCATTACAATAATTTTGTTCTCCTAACTGACATATTAGGAATATGAGGCGTCAAATAGTCAATAACTTTTCAATATTTTTACCTACTAGTGATATTATAAAGCAGTACAGTTTGTTTAGTTGAAGGAACTAATCTCAGGCACTTCTGGTTCGGATTGAAAAAATATTTTTGTGTTGAGTAGTACATTTATCGAGGAAGCCTATATAACATCACGCTATGTTTGTTCGTTGTTTTTTTTCTTATGTAGTAGCGGGTGAAACCGCGGAGCACAGCTAGTCTATCTATTTTGGTAAAAGTATTGCAAAGTTAATGACTTAGTAAGTTGTAAAAACACTCAGTTTGACAAATTAGAAAACTTGTCAAAGTGAGTGTTTTAAATACGTCTTTTGTATCAAACCTTTGTGTTTATTTAACTTAACGTGTTGGTTAATGAAAGTTCCCTGGCAATGAAACGAAAGACTTAAATTCTAATTTCTCTATTACAAATTATAAAGTAGTATATTACCTCCCGGGGCGGACCGACCCATAGATTGCTGTAATAAGTTCATGGACGATGCGAAAACAAAGCGTAAAATAATTGCATGTCCTATAATTATGATAATATGTATTTAGTTTCAAAGTAACATAATATATGGGAGATGCTATTAAATCCTTAAACCACGGTAAAACTCAAGATTTACCAACTCTTAACGGCTAAAGTCAAGTTATTAGGTAGAGTAACAAATATACTTGTTTTTTATATCTGAATAGTTGATATAAGTACATTCTGTTCAATGTAATGCATTGCGTCTATTTTTCTACATTAATTGCATTTGTGAGATAAAAACTTAGGTTTACTAAGTAAATGTTTGTAAAAGTTTCAACCAATGTTTTAGAATCTAATATTTAAATAATTCCGGGATTACTTTACCGATAATAGTTGGAAAATCTTGGGTTTTGCTGGAAAATAGTTGGATTTACCGTAGTTCGGGCTTATACAGTATTATACGATTACACATTTAGACAAAATATAGTTAAGATTAAAATTAAACCTTTGTATTTTTATAACATAATTCTACTTAAAGTTGTATTAAAGGAAATTCTATATCTTAAATGCGGAATACTTAACAAGTAAAAACACATTCACAAACAAAATTATTACATTCACAAACAGCATTATTTTAATGTTTCGTTAGCACTATACAGGTAATAACGATTTTCCCAGATATTTTTTTATTTTTGTATAATCTTCGAACTAACAATATTTTATTACATAAACAAATTGAATTAATTTAGTGCTTTAATTAGTGAAAAATAATTTTAAGTAACTTTAAATCTACTTCTATATTTCTACTCTAAGTTGGCATCTGTTGCTGTGACACTTAAATTCTAAGTGTATTACATTTAACTAGAAATAACACTTATAACTATTACTATATTAACAATGAGTTCATACAACATGGTCCTCGCAACCGGATTAACTTGGTCCTCCGAGCCAGATAGTCAACAATTTAGTGTAAGTAAGAGTTGTATCAAATAGGCTATGCGATAAAATTATTGCTTCTTATAAACCATTTTCACCTATTGCAACTAAATGAATAAAATGTATTTTTGGTCAATTTATACTAAAACTACTTACATTATAATGTAATAAATAATGCAACGTTAGAAACAAAAAGTAAACACAGTACAAATGATTGATACATTTATATTATACATATTCTTAATTTAACTATCTTAATTATTTATTAAGTATTATTATTTTAGACCACCATTACCATAGATAACTTACTCGTACAAAGATTACAGTGTCAAAATATCTCAAAATACAATATTTTGTGCAACTAAGGCACTTCTAATATTAAATGTGCGTAATTAGGATTATTTTAAAGCCAATTCTTTTTATTTTTTTAGACATAACTAAGTTAAGATATACGGACGTTTTATCGAGACTAGCCATTTAATAGGATTAAAGTAGGTGTTACTGTAGTATTAACTTGTTGAAAAAATAGTATAGAATCTCTTAACTCAAACCTCAGGGATGACTTTACCTATAGTGAATCCGGGCGCCAGGGTATTGATTGCCGAGGGCACAACACCCGTTCAGATTTGGAATATATTAGACCAAATATACATCTTTTTGTATTTGACTTCCAGCACTGACTGGTTTCGATGAGACGTCCTGTATAGTAGGTTACTGGCATAAATATTATCAGGAAAACAAATAAATTATTTTAGCGTGCCATTCACTATGAAGAACCAATTTGCTTTGTTTTATTGTTACTAAAACTTAAAATATTAAACTTACTTCAGATACATTGTATTTAATACATATAATATAATAAGGATTTAAAAAACTTACAAAATATACTTACTTTATTACAATTTTGAGAATTCACGTAATACACTATTTCGTTACGAATCAAATTCAAAGTGTCCACGATTATTTCTACGTAAAATTTAGTACTACACCATTATTAAAATCGAAGTATTTCGGCACTTTTATTTTTTCATGTCCTTATAGTATCTACTCAATTATCTTCATTCCTATAAATACACATTAAATTTATCTATTATAAATTACTAAACATTATCAATTGATATATACAGGGTGTAATTGTGTTGACTTTACGCAACTCATCGAGAGATGGCGCACCAAGCATTCATCCTATCGCAGATATTTACACACGGCGATTTTTAAATGTGCCTGGATGGAGACATCCGAAATTATAAGGATTAGCGAAAAATGTTAAAGGAGTTTTAGAACTTTTCATAAATTTAGAAGTTTGAAATTCATTTGACCATTTTATGCGAATCTCTCAGGTATATTTTGCGTAGATATTTGTCGCCTTCTACCAAGTGATGAAGAATTTGTAACGTTAACATTTTCCACTATCTATCATTTTATGACAATTTAATACAAAATAGAACATGGAAAATAAAAATAATAATAAAATTAATTTTCAATGGTATTAAGGAATAATCTAAATCCACTGTTTAGGTGTAGTCATTTCTACACCCTGTATACTCGATGGAGTAAATGTTTATTCCTTATTATTAAATCCTAACAACAAATCACGCTTACAAATTGTACTCGTACTATTTTCGTGTCGTAGGACTAAAGTGGCCAAACTAAGCCAACATTTTACTACGTTTTGGCATATTAAAATGTGAAACAAATACAATAATATAACAATATTGTAATCAAGATGGTGACTTATAAAGTCAAATTGCCTAAATAATATACATATAAATATAAGTAAATAAACTATTTTGTTCTAAGTAAGTAATGAAACTAAATATTCTATCGCACTTTTTTCTTCGCGCTTAATATCAGTAATAACGATTGTTTAACCAAGTTTAAACATGTTTAGACACGTTGAAAGATGTCCAAATACGTTTAAAGACGTTAATGGTAATATTAATGACGTTAATATATGTTCAAACATGTTTGATCGCCTTACACGTGGCATATCTACATGTGGGTTGTCATGGTGATGTCGCCGGAACTCTGCTCGTACAGTCGCTTCACGTCATCGTGGGTCATCTGAGAGATCGTTGGGATCCGTGACCCATTGTTCATTAGTGGTTTCACCTGCAAATTAACATAGTTTAGTGTTCACAACCCTTTGAATTTCTACGGAATCCTCCTTTGCGGTCGTATTCCGATCTGGTGGTAGTGTATTAAAAAAAAATAGTAACTGAAAATTTGTAAATGCTCTTTATAGGATTACTACACAAAATCATTTCATTTCGATATGGGTTTTTCGTCATAACTGAAGGACCAATATATTCTACCATTCTGTATTGATGCGAATTATTGCAAAGAGGATTTCGTGATAGGTTGTGTTTGTTATTTTAAGACCCTCGACTAGGTTTTGATTGCTATAGGACGGTAACAATTTAGGTGCCGTTCAAAGTAAGCAACTGCACGGTGACATTGTATTATAAGATGAATGTAGCAAACGAGCATGCCATCCACTTGATGTAGTCACGTAAGTGGTAACTGTCGCCTGGCCAACCTGTAAGCAACAGATTCGAAGCAGCAGAGTCGATTACAGATGCGTTACTATATTCGAAGACTAAGATAGTCGCTTCATATATAAGTAAGTTGGTAACCATACCCTACCGAAACGCAAGAACTGTTTCCACTTGAAATTGGTGTGGCGATGCTCCTACCCTGGTCGAACTACACTGGTTGTACCTGGCATTCAATTCCAGTTTACGTTCTACGTCACGGAACTGTGTTAATCTATTACAATGTTCACTAGCTAAAGACTATATGCTGGATATTGCACTTAGTTTGTTTTAGAAAAAATTGAATTGTCAACCTTATTGGTAGTCATCCCGATGAAGCCGTTCCCGGCGTTCCCGTTGGGCAGCGCGCCGTTCCTCGCGCCGCCGTTGGCCAGCGAGCCGCCCATCCGCGACATGGCGTGCGCGAAGTGCTGCATCGCCGACGGGTCTGCCAGAACACACACTAATATGTACAAACTAATATCTACACACCCACACACTAATATCGATACTAGTGTCCGTCCGAAGATCAATTTTTGGCCGAAGCCGAGGTCGAAAACGATTAGTCGGCTGTCACCTTCATTTACCTCGACGCATTACTATCTTCATCGTAATATCCTGCATTCGTTACAATTCATTTAATTTTGATATGTGCTAGATACTTTTGGTTTCGGCCAAATGTTTGGCCCAATTTGGCCGAAGCCGAGGTTGTTGCTGGAGGTAGTTGTTTTTGGTCGGAGGGAAGCCGAAGCTTCGGTCGGACACTAATATCCATCTATCAGCCTTTGGAGGTCCACTGCGGCATATAGGCCTCCTCTAAACGGTGGCCTCTGAATTCACCGGTTTCGCGCTGTCTTCTTTGGGTTCGTCGATCCACATTAATATATTTAGATTAATACATTTTGAATCAAGTCAAATTAGTGAACTTAAATCTATCACAAATTAACGAATTGAATTGAATCAACACATATGAATGAAATAAATTAAATAAATAATGATTACGATTTTAAACACTTTTATTTGTTTGCTTTAAATTATTTTTATGACCCTGTAAGTTTTTATAAGTATTCGTATGATATAATTGAGTGATCAGACCAGGAATGTGTTTCATTAAAAGGTTGTTTAATACAGTAAATACTT
>DWLI01004382.1:0-10899 GCA_018249915.1 Cecropterus dorantes dorantes
ATATAGTGCTTCTGGAGTGAAACCACAAAGATGGTTTGAAGGTTTAATTTTATTTCCCAAAAGAATAACAAAACATTCACTTGGAGAGAAATAATAGTTTAAACATATAATATTACAACACAACAAGGGTACGTAAATTATAACAAACAGATTTTCTTAGGTGAAACTGATGAAGGTAAGTGCAAAAGTTTGTACAATGAATAAGACAAGAGTTGACTTTAAGAGCTCTACCATCTTCAATATGAATAATTATGTGGGTGGTAGAATTCTTCATAGTTCTGTTTGCAACCGGAATGTAATGCATTGTGTTCTTGTTGGAGATATGACAAGACCCACGTCTTGTTAATGTCACGTCACGTTAATATGGGACGATTAAACCTACCCTCCACAGGTGACCTATTCTGTCCTTGTTTGCAAATTCATCGTAAAACGAGAATGTAGCACTAATTTTGCATTAATAGTTCTTATCGTACTACTTTACAGGTACTTATACGTATACATTTATATTATTGTAAGAGTTGATACGTGTTTGTTAAAAATACAAAAAGATTTAAACTCTCCTACAAAATAAAATATATTGACTCAATGTTAGAAATGTCAAGTATTTGAGTTACAGATGCTTTCCACCTATAGAGAATTAAGGGCTCCGGATGTTTCATTTGTTCCACTCCAAAGTAAACATAACGGGTACTGAACAATGCCTTCTTATCTCAGGAACTAAATACTTAGCGAAACGTGAGCAAGATTAGATGAAGTTTTTCGGTACATTCAGATTAAGAAGGTGTGTTAATGTTTACAAATAGTCCTTGCGTGGGTCAACCGCTGTTAATAGCCTTTGGTTAGTTTGCCCGTTTGCAGATTAAGATTTACAACTTTATTGACAGTTACTTTATTATACGGCCAAGTCCACCTTGCATTAACATGTCATAAGATTTTGAGTTCATTTATATACAGTGTTTTGTCACAAACCATTAATTATAACAAACTAACTTGCTGTTGTTTATAGCTTAAAAGATGTGGTGATGGAGAGACCATTTATGCTAGGCATTCTTCATTAGTCATCAGGACGAGACACTAAACGTCTACCTAAGGATAGTCACAGGTCCGTGTCTCGTACACGGACCTGTGACTATCCTAAGGTAGACGTTTAGACTCCTAATGAATAGTCCTGCTCCTGAATGATTAGTCACATATAGAATTAGTCATATCCGTAACTATTTATTCAAATCTATCTATTCATTACAGATTTCCATTGGATACAGCGTAGTCCTCGAACCACCCTGGAGAGAGGTGGCCTTTAAAAAAAAGATTAGTCATTTTTCAATGTCTGGAGACTAAGCTGCACTAAGTTTGAATAGCATGAGTTATTGATCTGCAAACACACAAAACTTCGACTTGCTCGCATTTTACACTGTCTACCAGTTCGCACTTGGCCAACGCAGTGGATATTGGCCTGAAACCGTCCTAAACTGAGAGACAACCCGTGATCAGCAGAGGAATAATAATGGGTTGAAGACGAAATACATAACGCGAAACTCGGTATATATGTTGAAGCAAAAGGGCTCTACCGACCTTTCATATTTTATTAATTTTATTGTTGCGTGGGTGGATATTATAAGAAATCTAAGTTGTAATGTAATAAAATTAGCTATTTCAAAAGTGCGTGCTATGAAGTAATTTTTATTATTCGTATTTTTTTAAATTTAGGCCTTAGATCCAGAAAGGACAACCATAAACATTTATTTTTATATCGTCATAGCGACTCACGTAATGTAATCAAATTGGGCTTGTTTTTACGACCAGGATTTAAAAATGCCTCATCAAACTTTGTATCCCAATGTTTTATTTAACTAAGGATCTACTTGAAGGGGCAATAAAAGGGACAGAGAAGTTGTCTATAACTTATTTGAATAATAAGATAACAAAGCCTTTGGAAACACCTTTATTAATGTTAATTCGGCCGGAGATGTGTAAACCTGCCAAATTTAATTAAAACGTGTTAATTGATCAAATCCCACACACAACGATCGTGAAAGTAATAATCAGAGTACGCGGATGTAACGAAACCACATTTCAGATGAAATTGCATTATCATTCGTCGCATTATTGGTTTTTGTGTGTAGAAGTAAATTATATGAGAAGTTTTTGTCTATTACGAGTACTTTTATTGGTGGAAATTAAGGTGATGATTTGACAGACGCGACATTACTACGTTTCCTCAGCTTCTACCAACAATATCCAGTTACTGTGTTCTGATATTGGGCTGTAAGAACATAGATATACTCAAGCTAGCTTTAGTAGTTTAAACTCTACGGCAATTTGTCAAAAATAAGTTTGCTTTTACATAAGGATTAATTTTAACCGTTTTTACATTTAAAATATTATCATTACATTTGTATGCAACACAGCCGATTTATCTCTTATTTTATTTACCCAGTAGTCAATACCCTGAACAAAACATCGCATTACTTACTCATATCAATATCGGCCCTTGTTATTGTTTCGGTTGTTTCACAAGCAACCCTTTCATCTGGAAATTGAACGCCAATCCTTGTTTCTGCTTAACAATAGAACAACAATCGGTTGCCGGTAGCAAATTTATTTGCTAGTTCTGTAGGAAACCGTTTTAGGGTTCCAGAGGTTTTTGTGAAGTATAATACCTTATTATTGACATTATATATAATATGAGTACAAGGTGGTAGAATTAGTTTGGTTCGACTGGGAAATATGTGGTTGTCCGCTCACTCATACATCTTACATACACTCGTACATCTTTGTCATCGGAAGTAGCAATGCTTCTGTGATTGACTTCAAATAGAACCACTGTTCTACGAGTAGATCTTCATGGGTGGCAGTGACCACTTTTTATCAGGTGGACTGTTACTTTAATCTTATAAAAAATACGTTCTGATAAAAGTATGAGTGGCGAGTAAGCGTCCGTAGCGTAATGCGGGTGCGCGTTATATCGTATGAAAATGTGCGAAACGGCTGATTTGTAGGCGTGTTACACCGTTATTTGTATTATAGCGTTTATATTATTTTGTACAAAGTAACTCAGTGGATATTATAATCCGCAAAAGATTTGCGAGAGTCGACATTATGGATTGTGAAGTATTTGTAGAAGCAAAAATTAAAGCCCAAATATTTTATGATATAATTTAAATGTCTCAAAAATGTGATCAGAAATATTTTTTGACTTATATCAGAAACATACCATAAAAGGATAACAAAATTGATTGCCACATAACCCTTAGCATGCTAGTTTTATTCTCCATAGCTTTTGTGTCGCTGATGAAGATATGAAAAGCGGGTCTTTTCGCAACGCGAGTCCAGTAATTAACTCGTTATCGCACGACGCAACTATCATATCTGACGTTGGAGATTTACGTTCACAATCGCCACAATCAATCAATTAATTATGATGGCAAATATTTCATTGGAGGTGTTAGCAATTATGCGGGAGAATTATAGGGTAGATTTAATAACTTTGATACTTATTTTGTTACTTTGTTGAACGTTTATACTGTTTTATTATACGTAATAGTAGCCAATTGGGTTAATGATTAATGCTGTAATGATACTTACTTTTGTAAGTTTGTTGCTAATAATGTATAGGTACGTAAGGAAAGAACTACATGATGACCCCAATCGCTCTGCCAAGACCACGAAGAAGATAAACTTAAGAAGATAAACTTAAAGAAGATAAACTTAGTTTAAAATATATTATCATTATTTTTATCGTCTTATAATTTGAAGGGCGTGTGTAGTAAACACGCCATAGAAGTTCTTCATTTTAACACAAGCATCGTAAGTGTAAATCAAATAGGTACTGTCAAAAGTACATAACTATCCAGATAGGCCATTGATAAGGCCAGACAAGTCGCGCGAGGTGTGTCTCGAAGAATTTATAACAGGATCTGACAATGCTATTTTTATGACAATGCTACTTAAAATTCCGAAGGCAGCATAAATATTAAATTGAGATTAAGAATGCAGGGAGGGTTTCAATGAACTCCAGCGGATGTACTGTGGCCTTGAGGTTGAGGATTCAGTAAGGGCAAAAACGAGTAAAATATTTTACACCGTGTTCGGTTTACGTTCGGATACCAAACGACCGGACGGTGAAGGTAAACGGCTTTCTGCCAATAAGCCGGTATAGAGTACTAGCCGAGTACTACATAAAATTAAGCACGTTTCAAACAGGGTGTTTGAAACGATCGTTTGTACTAAAGGGTCACTCGGATATGCGTAATAGGTAGACTGTAACGCGTGATGACAATATACAGTAATACCTCGAATTTACGCGATAGGTGGGACTGAGTGACAGCCGCGTAAGTGGAATTTGCGTAAGTCATGGTATAATAGCGTTTCAGACAAAAATGTTAATTAAAATCATAGATCATACAAATACTAAATAGCCAAACGAAAAATTTCCTCATAAAATTGTAATATTTATTTCATTCCACGTTTTGTTGAAACAATGCGCTCCTCGTTGAATTGTATATTATGAATTATGTATATTATAAAATTTGTAAATTTAATAAAATGGCGTGACTTCGGGTTTGCGGTTTGGTAGCGTAAGTCCGTTTATTACTGTGTACGTAATACAATATAGTTAATATGCTTATTTTGACAATTTTAATAAAATCTTCCAATAAAAAGTAAACCAATTAATTACATCAGTAACCAGTTAAAGGTTACACATGTATATTTTTAACACGCTTTTACTTCTGTATTACAAAACGTTACAAGAAGCGTAGGTTTGAATCTACGAACTTTGATCTAAATCAACGCCTACCGCATAACATGATTGATCGTGTGAAGACGACTTTTGAATAGAAAATAATCTTCTAATTTTGTTCCAATTGTGTTGTAAAATATATGTATTTTTAGATCAACTAGTATTTAGAGTGTGACTTTGCTCGCTTATGATTTGATGTTGAAATAATGTACAGATTTTGTTGAACAAAAAAGCTGGTGCACGTTATATTCTTTTTTGTGAAGACTCTTTCGATATTATTTATAACCAAAACAGAATTATACATATAAATTTGTGAAGTGAGTCCTATATGGAATTTCCGCACTCAAACACCCATATGCACTTATACGATCTGTCGAGTGTAAATCGTTCCTTACAAAGCTTTTATGATCTCACCTTGGTTCGTAGGCGGGATCCACAGATTTGACTTTCGTTTACCCACAGACGTTGGCGTCGATATGATTGTGAACGGCTTAGCATATTTCAACGTAATGCCGATATCTGGACGTATATCACGTATAGAAAGTGTGATTACAATAGTAGATCAAATCAGAAATAGAGTTCTTTTTTTGTCCTATCCGAAGTGGGATTACAATTTATTTTGGATTGTATTGAAATGTTATGTTATGTTATGCGTTATATTAAAATCCGAAGTACTTGCCCAGAAGCTGAATGTCGACCACAAAAACATTTTTATTAGTAATAATACTCGTCAGTAGCTACAAAAAAAACGGAAAAATATTTTTTTTGGAAAACAAGTACTTGAAAATAGTAGACAATATAATGTTATATGTCTTATTTACAAATAGATTGGGAAAAAAAATCTATGATACTGCTCTAGATACTTTACAAGTTATTCCATAATTCTGTCTATCTTTCAACTTGTGTACATTTATGTGCTTGCAAAATTTACTCCGGAATCTATAAAGATAAACCGATTTGCTTTTACATTAAATATGTCAGGGGTTTCTTGGTATTTTTATTTACACTCGTAGTTCGTATCAAGTATTCTTCAAACATTGCCATGCGATAGCCGTATGAAGATATTTATATAATCATACGCGTGCAGCATCACTATCAGATATTGCATTGACTTTTCTTTTTATTTGCTCGTTCGTACAAGGCAGGCTATAATTTTCTATGATATATGATTTTCTACATTCACATTGAGCAGGCTTCAGAGATGGATGTTTGATATTATAATCAAAATAATGTACCAATATGCAGTAGACAGACGATTAAATCAGCAACTTTTACTGGTTTTATTACTTTCAACTTCTGAGGAAAAGCTGAGACTAGAATACATATAAAATATGGTAAGTGAAAAACATAATTAAAATTAACATTCGAATTCAATTAAAATTTTACCTTAAAATATTACGCTAAATTTATTTAATTTAAATTTAGCTACTCTATATTTCCTCCTTTATCAATCGAGATTTTGACAAATAACACAAACTATTCGTACCTCTTCTTTCTGACTACTATATTGAAATTACTTTATCATTGGACATAATAAATACATCATTGTGTCAAATGGTCACATATTCTATTAACTTCTCACTAGCCAATAAATTTGATCCTAATACAATACGTATCGTATGTTTGACTTCGATACTAAATAATATTTGTTTACGAAGAGGTACAATATACTATATCATTTGTTTTACTTTTATTCGAGACTGACGTAAATCCATAAACTAAGTGCAAATATTTGTGCATGTTATTTGTTAATGTTTGTATTTCTTTTCGTAATGTATATCTGCTGATACATCGCGTTTCGCTCCATGGATAATTTTTTGTCCGGTTTGTTTTTTACAACTTGTGATTAGTTCTTATTCAATTTAAATTGTACACAGGTAAATATATTTACACCTTGTCCGTTTATAAATTATTGTTTGTTTGACTATTTGTTTTTTCTATTTATCGGATTTTGTTCCATTATATCATCATTTTGTGCATTAAAAGGTAACATAAAGCTAGTTATTCTTCTTAGATAACAATTTAATGATGTATATAGGTATACATATATTAAATATAAAATCTGAAGAACATTAAATGCATAGTAAGAAGTGGATTTACTCCTCGTGTTGGAAAACGAAAGTGGGCGGGTAATAAGGAAGACCGATTAAACGGTAGTTGGTTCGTCCTAGAAACTGAAGTATGCGAACTAGCCTTCCGTACAAGTTCTGCGAGAATTCGATAAGTCCGATGGTATCTTTGAAGAAATTCGTTCAATAAATCTGATCTAATCTACTTAAAGTGTAGGGCTGCCACGTAACGGTAACCCTTGAAATAGGCAAGTAAGCGTCTATTATTTAGGTTTATTGCATTTCGTTTCCACATTTTACTATTAACTGGCCATTCTTTATTGACCCAATATTGAAGCAATACATTCCGTTCTCAATTGAATTTATTACCAGAAAATAATCGGACGTAAAGTTTTTTTAAATGTTCTACATTTCTACGAGTTTATATATCCATCCAGTATTTTGAACACTGACACGGACACTGATCTCTCCTCAATTAGTTTTTTGCTTATAGTCACTGTGCACAGCGGTCACTACCAAGCAAGCCATGCTTGATGGTACTAATTTTCTGAAGTATTGTTATTCGAGACCTAAATCTAACGGTACAAGTTTATGTCATGTATTTACTTATACTTATGTTTAATTTATAACAAGCATGGATTGTACCTGGTGGTGATGCTGGTATTCATGTTGGTTTGCTAGAATGCTGTGCATATTTCATATCTTAATTTCGAAATTGTTCAGGTTTCTTCCAACTTTACGTGATCGACATCAAGTAGAACACTACTTTCTGAGGATGATTATAAATGTCTATCGGCAGCCATGTCAACTCATTATTTCCTACTTCGGTATATAAATAATATTTCTATAAAATAAAATAATATACTCTTAATAACTTAGATATGGAAAAAAATTGCGTTGATATATCTAAGCAATTATCCTTATATACTACTCGTTAATTAATATAACATGTACAGCCCTGTACTAGACCATTATCAGAACCTATTGTTGCGGTACTGATTTACTTTTTTAATCCACTTTCGAAAAACCGACAAGATAAGAACAAGTTTAGCTAACAGTTTCCTGTTGTTTCTAAGCACAATAAATATACCTATAAAAACAATATGCAACTACTTAAATGCATTAGACCAAAGAATTAAAGTGGTTATTTAAAACGCGAAATCTATTACGATATTATTTTCGAAATGCTAGAACAGTGCATCGTTGATAATATCCACTGTTATTCGATATTTTAGTTTAACTCTAGCTTAGTTAACCCCAAGTATTTGTAAACGTATTTGTACAAACGTATTCGTATATGTAAACGAGTTCGTTACTATATGTATAATCATAAAAGCACCGAATTATTCGATCTCAATTAAGTTTATTGCACAGTGAACTGTTAAATATCTATTTTAAAAGAGCTGAATTATTAACTATTCAATGTGATTGAAGTAACAAACAAGCATGCAGTTGACCTGATAGTAAATTGTCACTGCCGCTCATGGAGATCTGTAAGAAACATTTTACATAACAAAAGTTCTATCTGACGTCAATCACAGATTCGCTGCTACTCTCAAGGTACAATATGGTGCACCGCAACGAAACAATTGCTTCATACCAGAAATAGGTGAGACCATAGTACCTCTGCAGTAAAATCATTCTTGTTCTACCACCTTAAAAATTAAATTCCTATATTACATTTCTCCAATCCAATTCAATAATGCGATCCACGTTAAAGTCAATACGTTCATCGATGCGAAACGTTACCCTGTATTTTTCGTTTACTAGTTCAAGTATTTAAACTCACTTCATTCAAATTGGCTTATATCAGCATTCGAGTAATAATGAAATTGCAATACGTTTCTCTCCATCTACGTAGCGACTAGCACAACGTATGGCATTATATACTGTTTCACGTGGAAATAAGTGCGAAAATTGCATGTACGAAACGGTTGATGATTTCATCTGCTCGTCAATTCCACCTGTGATTGCTTTTAGGAAACATTTTCACGGTGATGCAAGCGTTGGCAATGTGTTGGGGTACTATGGAAAAGACAGTATGTATTATGAATACCTACAAACAACGTTTTGAATAAAAATAAGGCAGGCAGTCCGTCAGATTTTTTTTATCAGATTGAAGTAACGAATATACAGTTCGTCTGGTGGTAGGTGTTGACTGCCATGGACATCCATAAGCAAATTCAAGGCGACAGGGGGACAAGAACAGGGGAACAGTTTCTATCCAAAATCGATCACAGGTGCGTTGCTACTCCCAAGGACTAAAATGGTCGCCTCATTTTAAAGTGAGCCGGCAACCATACCCTTCCATAGAATTGTTTTACGCTAGAAAGAGGCTTGGCGGTGGTCTCACTCACCGATTGAACTATACTAGTTCTACCACCTGCTAGTTTTAGGTAAGGTCGAATTTTTAATAATATAAACAATATGTTAGCCTTGTATTCCTTGTAAGGCTATCAGTCTTAGACATTTGTAATCGACTCCAATATATTAAGCTTGAAATCGTACTACAGCTATCGATTCGACATAGCTCCTAAGGAGTAACTTGGAATGTGTCGTGTGAGTTTTAAGGACACCTAAACGCATAATACAGTAGCGTATAAAATTGATTTTTCAGGAAATATTAGTGTTATAAAGGTAGGGTTTGGAGCCAACATGAAGTTGTGCCGTCCTACAATTTTTATAAAATAAACAATACCATTTGAATTATATAATTCCATTATAAGTTACATACATAAAAGATCAGATTCTTTTTCAATTAGTATAGTTATTATACAAGTTTTTATGGGGACTAATTACGGGTCTACATGTGATCATATATTCCAGTTAATTGGCAGGTTAGACCTGCTTACTCCTTTATTACTGTATTAATTTCTTATAAGCTTATGAATACTTCCTATAAAGTACCTTGCAAATGCTTTAATGATCTGTATGTCAATGAAATAAGACGTATATCGCTTGAGTAAGTTTTTGCTACCTACTTATATTTTAATTATACAGGATTGCCCGACAACATTTCTTTTAATTTAGTTACTCTCTAAAGTCAACTTAAGCCCAAAAGTCATATACATTTTAATTAATGAAGAGCACTTCGATTTTATTCGAAAATTTCAATGTTAATATGATTTTTATATCGAAACGTTCAAAGTCTAAATAAAAAGTTAATTAAAAAAATATGTTTATAAAAAATCTTAATTCGTGTGCAAATCTGTATTGAATATGAAACTTTAATCCTATCATCAGCCCATTATTTCCACTTGGGTATGGCTCTATCCTAAACGATAAAGACGAGTTTAGGCTAAAATTTATCTGGTCAGTTTAGATCAGTTAATTTAACATATGAGTATCTTTAAAAAAGTTTTCCATACGTTTTCATTTGACGTTATATGTAGTGCTAAATTCGTATTTGAAACTATATGTACATAAATTGAAAAGATCACAAGTATTACACAAATTGAGTTCAAACACCATAGACTTGGCGTGAGAGTTCGTATTTTATACCAGTAAGCTATAATTGTTTTTAAGCTCAATAGCCAAGAATGTTATCACTAATAACGAAAGAATTTTCCCTCAGTGACGTAACGTGAACGGAATAAAGACGTAATCTCATAGAAAGTGTTCCCGTATGAATTTCGTTACACGGTATTGTTACAAAAAGTATTCCTTTTAAGGCGGCGACTGGCTCGCGAGCGCACTCCTTTAAAGTCTGAGCCGCTTATGAAATGTGAGTACTGCTTCAATTTTCTCATAGGCAAGTTCATCAACCAGTAGGTGCCACTAAATTGCTTCGAGTTCCCAGACGATCGCAATTGAATTTTTCTTCACGTTTACACGATCCGTTCCGGGTTCTAAGCTCTATTACTCGGACTTCAATGCCTCAATTATACTCGTAGACATTCACAAGGTAACGACAGAAACTGTTATGTGTTAACTGATAAGCACACTATTTCTTGACAGTTAAATTATCTATAAAAATGTTAACCCATATGCCTATTTTTTATTTATACATATATCAAATGTATGTAAGTATAAAAGCTATATTTGGCGTGCTAAACTGAGTTTTACACTTTGCCATCCTAACAGGTGTTT
>DWLI01004383.1:0-10898 GCA_018249915.1 Cecropterus dorantes dorantes
GGACATCGAAGTATAGTTTGATTCACTGAAATCTGAGTTTATCATTATAAACTCCCATTTGTGTTTGTTCTAGAAAAACCTTACAAAACATAGTATTGTATAAATAAACGAATCACTTATATAGAAACGAAATGGTTTTCGACTAAAATCAACTACAAAATCACACCATTAACATAAGTAATGTTATTAGATATTTTAAGCCGTTACGCATAAAACTGTCTCGCTGTCTAACATCGATGCAACTAATGGTTTTTGCGTAAAATATAATCAAGATCTAAATTGCGTAAAAATTTAAACATCGCCATATAAAGGTCGATTTTAGATGTAGTAATGAACATGATTATGTTGAAATTTTATTACTAGACTAGACTGGAGTACTAGACTATGCTTGCGACTTCGTCTGCAAAGCTGCCATCTGACGCTATAACTGGTCCCTACAAAGCCTATTTTAAGCTCAAAACAAAAAAAAAACTAAATTCCATTTAAATAACTGGTAATATATTTACAGTCCATATATCCAGGTAAGAGTTATCCAAAAATCAAAATCTATCTATTGTATCAAAAGTTATTACATTTGATTGCTTGATTTTTGACAGTTACATCAAAAGTTATTACATTTTTTTTGGTTAAGGTACATTTTTTTAAATTACATCTAACATTATCAAGATTTAAGTTATGTTACATTCTTTTAAACGCAGGTAAAACCACGGGCACAGCTAATAGCTAGAAAATATAGACAGATATGGTAACGATTACGATCGTTGTTAACAACAGGTTCTATTAACAACACAAATAATATAAACAGTGGTTCTTAAAGAGATTATACGACATTTTAACGATAAAACAATCTTATCGACGCCAATTACTGAATTGCGGCGACAATTTGTGATCGATAACGCTGTACATAAAACATTGTTGCAACTAAACGAGCAAGGTAGTTAATTTACGTGTTACGATGTTTTTTTCTTTCATGTCTTAAGCTACGATAGAGAAGGGTTCGATGATCCGAGGTTCGAATTCCAGACATGCTTGATTTGCTTAAACTACGTGCTTATCATTTATAAATTAATGATAACTTTCTTAAGCATTGAAGGAAAACATCGTTAGGAAAAACGCATGCTTGAGAAATCTTACTCCTTCCTAATATTATAGTTGTAAGTTTGTAAGGATGTATTCGTATGTATGTATGTGTGTTACTCACTATTAACAAAAAAGCTACTGATTGAATTTGGACAAAATATAGCACGCAGTGTACGGCCATTATTAACACAGAGGATTTTTTAAATTTTATATATAATATTCAAGTAGCAAACGGGCATGCAGTTCACCTGATGGTGTCAAGTGGTCACTGCCGCCCATGGACATCTGTAATTAACTTCATATAGAACATAAGTTCTATCTAAAGTCAGACACACTGCGTTGCTACTCCCGAGGACTGAGATGATCGCCTCATATAAAAGTGTGCCGGCAACCACACCCTTTCATCGAAACGCAAGAAATGCTTCACGCTAGAAATAGGTGTAGGTGTGGCGGATTTTTTTAACGTGGTACAGCGAGCGGAGTCGCAGGATTAAGTCCCATTCCGTACTCATCTTCTAGGAAATGCCTGAGAATTATTTAAAAAATAATCTCATTTCACACTCGGTCACTATGTTGGACTAAGGACTAAACCCCACACTCTGAAAGAAGATCCGTGCCCAGCAGTGGAGCAATAATGTGTTGACAACGACATTTTTTATCTGCGGTCAGGGTTGATTGAATGACCGCCCGATAAAGTGACGCTAGCTTCCATCATCGTAATTACACGAGTCTTGCGGTTTTGCAAGTAAACACACAAACTTGTTATGTTACGTGACGCCTCGTAATATATTAAAACCGGACACAGAATGCACATCTATAGTGTTACTTAAACAAGAATTACTTTATTTTTTATATTTCAGAAGTAGCAAACGAGCACGCAGTCCACTGGATGGTAAGTGGTCACTGCCACGCATGGGCATCCGTAATCAACCCCAGATGAGATCAGAGTCTTACCTGAGGTTGACCACATAAGCGTTACTTCCCCTGAGAACTAAGTTGGAACGTCTCAAGTAAATTTGACGACCCGCGTGGCGGAGCGGTCACCATACCGGTCTGACGCGCAGTGGATTCCGGGTTCGATTCCCAGCCAGACAGACAACCGAATGACGAATTTAGATATTTGTTCTGGGTCTGGGTGTCTGTGTATTCGTCTTTGTGTGTCCATGGCACTCGCGACACAGTAGGAAAATCTAGTGCGGGGCTATGAGTGTAGTAACCTTTTTTTTTTAAGTACGTTGTTTATTGCAGATCATAACACACTAATATGCACTGTAACTGCACCATTCAACGGCAACTGACAATAAAAAAAAAACATTATTTTCATAGCAACTTCGATCAGATTTTTGGAGCCGTAAATAAATATCTTATGATCATAGTCACTTCGAGACGACAGAATCGTCGTGACGAACACATAAAACACGTCCAAACATCAAAATTGACCATCCAAAGTTTACGCAGCACGAACCCGGATCTCCACATCATAAGTCGATTTGCGAACACCATTACATCATGTATTACATATACTGCATCACGAATTTAAATACAAGTTCTACTTGAGCTCATCATGTTGCATCCTGTCTGTATACGCTGATTGAGAATAGGTACAAAATCCAATCACGCAAGGCGAACTTAATCCACACATGATTTCCGTCATCATTGCCATTTAGAAGCAACAGGAAATGGATTACCACAGTGGTCCTGGGTTGCAAAGAAATCACTACAAAACGCTAATTTTACATAAATTAACTTGATGTAAATATTAAAATCAGTTTTTATCGCGTAGACGGAACAACTTTCCGAAAATTTCGAAAGCTCTAGTAATTAGTGGTAGAAAATCTTGGAAGCAACAGGAAATCGATTACCACAGGTGTCCTAGGATGCAATGAAATCACATCAAATCGCTAATTTTGCATAAATTAACTAATTATGATTTTGAGTAACATCAATGTTTATCTTGAAGACAAGTGCAATATTATGTATAATTGATGGTTGGTAGAAAATCTGGGTCTTGACTGAATCGCTCAAATATTCCTATTAAGAGTCATAAAATATTTCAAAAACGAGAAGCCTTTCAAACGCACGTCCTACTGGTTTAACATAATTAGCACACAATTTAAGTTATCTCGTCACGTAAAAGCAGCAGAGAATCGATTATGGTTGTCGACGGATCACCGCATCAAATCGCTCGTTTAACATACGTTGACCTTATTATGTTTGGCTGCGTGGTTTCAGCAACATCGACATTATTCTTGTAATAGACAGAAGGAAAACACTAAGAAATATTCCTGACAGATTGCTCCCTTATCATTCGACAATTGATATTCGACAATTTCTCATAAAATAATCCAGACAGAGATGAAATCAAAGTTCCATCTTACTCAGCCAGTGAGACATAATCCGCACACAATTTCCGTCATTCTCGCTCGTCACGTAATAGCGATAGGAAATCGATTACCACAGTGTCGTGGACCGCAACATCGTCGCATCCAACCGCTCGTTTAGCACACATTGACTTAATTATCGGTTTCAGCAACATCTGTGATTTCTTGATGCGCCGGAAGGTGATGAAAGCTTTCGTGAAGCTATCACTAGAGCTTATGACATATTCCGGTCTGGGAGATTATTGGATTTATCAGGATTGCGACAAAGTATGTTTTGTATAAAAGTTATTAATACAAATAAATTTCACATTACTGTTTCTGGTAGGATATTATAAATAAGTCCATTAGAATCTGTTTTTTGACAAACAAAAAAGTAGGTTGACACTGCTTTTGATATGTTTACAAAAACACTTATTTTTATAGTATTAGCGACTGTTTTTAATATTAATTGTCTGGCTCGTGTTGTTTTAATGAGACTTAAAACGGCAAACTACACCTGATAGTTCCGACACACAAATTCTACGTCAATATAAAAACTAATAAAATTACCGTATCACGTGCTGCGGTTACATATTAATATTACATACCGTGACATTACAGCCATAAAGATATAATAACATTCGGAAGTGGGTGGCTGTGCGCCGGCGCCGACCCACCTGCATACTTGCGCTTAAGATTTACGAGATCGACTCGGTGAGCGCACGAGCGAATGTTCTTACAAAACAGACACCAGACTTAGTGCAATAACATCGATATCATTTGGTTTTGTACACAAATAAGTATGTTATGTATTACTTGAGTAATATTAAAGAGCGATAAACTAATCATTCGCTAGTCGCACTATGAATACAGCCTCTTACGTTGCTCGTCTGTGGTTAGAATCATACACCAGGAATTTTCGAAATATTAGGAAATTAATTGCATAATTTAATGGCGAAACCTAATTTTTTTTAAGCGGTATTTGAGTTTTCAAAATTGAAAGGTCTACTCATAAAAACCTAGCCAAAGTCTATTTGATATTTTTCTGAGAGATAATCCATGCCTGGCGAGATAGCATGGGGTTGATGATATTTTGTACTGCAGAGTTGTTTAGGCAAAGTATGTTCGCCTTACGACGAGTGTGTAACTGTAGTTAAGCTGCAGCTTAAATTAACGTAATACAATAAACGTAGGCAATATCTGTGAGACGTTTCACAGGCTTGCTTGTTTCATTGTTCACTAATAATAATTTTGCAGGAATATTAGAATTTTTCTTTTAACCTTGTGTATACCGTGATATTTATGTAATTAGAAAATTCACTTGATTGTCTTGAAGTCTCTTCTCAGAATGAGAAGTGTGTATTGGTAAACTTCACAAACACTTAAGAACTTTTCAAAGGTACTTTGATTTTACTTTAAACTTTGTTTAGAAAAAGTGAAATGTATGCAGATACGTTGTTTGAGTATCGTACACCTTTTTGTCCATAAGAACCACAAGTTAAAATATGTTTTATTACAAAATAAACTCCGCGAAAATAATCTTAAAACATTCTTAGCAATAACGGTAGGTTATGTAACAAATACATGCTCAAGTACTCCACAAGTGTTAGGCAAAGGTCAGGCACCATCGTGCAGGCAATATTGGTACTTACATGCTCATAATATGACATGTAGTGGAGTATTTTGGCATATTGACGTGACCTCAACTAAGCGCCAATGCATAAGTAATTTGCAATATTCGTGTTCGTGATTTGCGCCACTTGAGATTTTGTAGATTTTTGTTTGTATTTGCAATCTTACAGTATGTTTCTGTTGTTTTATTGAAACTCTTCCGTACTTTTATGCAAATTCAGGATTCATCGGATTTTGCAAATTCGAGCGGCAAATTGGAGATGGAGTTGGAAGTTTAAGCAATTTCAGATTTCGCTACAATTTCCAGCGAAATTTTGTAGCCTTTTAAGATGGATGCGTTTAAAACGCATACACACGTTTTAACGAACAACACTGAGCGTAGACTTGGCGCTTGCTTGCACTACGTGTATATTAATAAAAACTTTAGTATCTATTCAACTATTAACATAACAATGCACTCAAAAACCAAAAACAATGTCTTAACATCGTTGAGTACTCGCTAACTGGGAAAGTAACATGTGACGTGTGGGTATCATCTTCCTATTTACCTATTTACTACACAAGGTCAGAGGCCGATGCGCCGACAGTGAACGTGTTCGATCACCCCTATGACATAAGCCTGTGATTGACACCTCGTTCCGAGGTCGCGTGCAATTTTACGCCTCAACATACCAACGGAGGTCGGAACAGGGTCATATCTCTTCCGGCATGTACGGAGCAATAAGATTTTGCACGTTAAAATGCGTAAGCTATGAACATAAAGCCGTGATTGTTACTAATAAAAATTATATATCACATAGTGTATTTACATCAAAACGTTTAGGTTTTAGCCTTTATAAGAAATCAATAATTCTTAATATTAAAAAAATACGATGATTTTATAGACAATCAAACATATACTGTATATATGTTATATATACAGTATATGTTTCCTTTTTAATTTCATATCTATACTAATATTATAAAGAGGAAAGATTTTATTGTTTGTTTGCTTGTATTGGGTAGGCTCCGAAAGTACTGGACCGATTTCAAAAATTCTTTATCCCTGATGAACATAGGCTACATTTAATCGAAGAAAATATGGGAATCTGCGTGAAAACTATTTAAAGATGGCGACTATTTTTATGTCCCGTAGCGAAGCACGAGTGCTTTAGGTAGTTACAACATCAGTAGCAAATAGGCCTGGATGCTTCCTGTGATAGTAATTTATCACTGCCGCCTATAACCCCACTAAGATTATCTGTCACCCTAAATAAGATAAAAAATCTACCTGAACTCGACCAAAGATACCCACGTTGATACCTCTAAGGGAAAGTAAAGAAGAATTTGTTCAGTGAGGTTGTCACACAAAGTAAAACAAAGTTTTTCTTAGCTTAAATCGTATCCAGTAATTTTATAAACCACTTATATTAAGAAAATGTTTTTATTATACTTAAACGAACCACATCTTTACGCTTGCTCGAACTGCATCCACATTAAAAAACCTCTTAATCAACAGCGTTCAACTAATGACATAACAATGAACTCAAAAACCAAAAAAGTTTAAGATCGTAACATCGTTGAGTACCCGCTTACAGAGAAAGTTGTGTGACGGAATGCCCGTCAATTATAACATGAGATAACACGTTGATTGCATCCAAAAATATATTTCGAGATGCGTGACTCACCTCATCTGTATCATCGTTGTATTTAAAAAATGCAACCTCTTATCTCTCGTTAGTATGAACAAAGTAATCTTAAAGAGATTATAATAAAAAATAATGTTTATTCACCGTAAAGTGGTAATCTGTCTCATTTTGATTGTACGAGATTAAACAGTATTTTTTTTTTTGTTATTTTTCTTTTGTTTCTTGTACTAATTGTTGCTATGTTGTATATCTTACTAATATAAATGGGAAAGTTTGTGTGTGTTTAAAACTCTTTGACGACCCGCGTGGCAGAGCGGTCACCATACCGGGCTGACGCGCAGTAGGTTCCGGGTTCGATTTCCGGCCAGACAGACATCTAAATGATGAAATGATGAATTTGGATTTCTGTTCTGGGTCTGGGTGTTTGTGTATTCGTTTTTGTGTGTCCATGGCATCCGCAACACAGGAGAAAATCCTAGTGCGAGGCCATGAGTGTAGAAAGCGTGTTTTTTTTTACGCAAAAACTACTAGCCAGATTTCGTTGAAATTTGGCAGCACAGATAATTTATATCCTTGACTAAGATAAGACTACTATACATTAGTTGTATACGTGGCCGAAGCGGGCGGAGCCGCGGGAATAACCTAGTATAGCATATTTAACATTTATTTCCACCCTGAAGCAGTTTATGTGTATTATTGTAGATGGTAGAATGAGGATGTCGGCTTATATGCATACGAGGTGAATTAAAATTAATATTTCTATGTAAAAAATTCCAAAAATACGAAATTTTCAAAATAGCCTCATATGCGTAATCGGTGCTAACCTAACGCTTTAATTAATTAATATTATCAATATAAAAGCAAGAGCGACATCTAAAACGATCACAAATCATAATCAACATTCCCTGGACTTCCGCAAGGAGCCGTCGGATACTTTATAAAAGATAATTTATTTACTGGGAACGAACGCGGGTCTCCGCTGCGTCCATCCATCAACCCTGTGACGTGCATTAATTACAATAACAGTTAATCAACTAAGACCGATAGTTATTAAACTTAGTGCACAAACACTACGAGAACTGGAGCGTGGAGAGAGCGTTAATCTCCTTACATTAACCCTTCTTCTATCCAACCATCAGCCTTTCGTGGTCTACTGCTGGACCCAAAAAAGGGCTGCGGTGGGTACCGCACACATGGAGAAACTCTACCCGGTCTTCAGCCTTCTAAATCCAACGGTTTTCCGCTGATTTTTTCAGGTCATCGGTCCCTTGGTAGAGGGGCGACCCGTGCTTCTTTTGCCCAAATGCGGTTGCCAATTGAAGACCATTACTTTTTTTCTATCCACTACTGGGCAAAGGAGACATCACTCAGGTTCAGTGGAATGTGGTTGTCTTTTTTGAAACAGATCCATTCATTAGCCTTTTGAGGTCCACTGGCGAATCCCTCACATATGTAAGTTAATTTAAAATCGGCACATCTGGAGCCCCGGAATGTATTATAATTCTTACCTATTCTATTATTATCCTATCAATGTTCCGATCGAATGTTCGAATGTTCCGATCCAGTGGTAGAGTAAGAAAAAATTGTAATTGACAATTTGTAAGTGCCACCGTAGGCCTATGCAAAAAATAAAGATATTTCATTTCATTTCAAAATTTACAACATTAAATTTAACTAGCTATTAGTTAAATTTAATGTTCTACCGCCGATTCTGTCTTTGTACACATCATAACAACAAACGGACGTGAAATCACCATCAAGGTTTATAGAGTACCAGGAAGGAAGTCGTTGCAATAACAATAAAACTTATCAACTCTCATATCAAAATACGAAATATAAAGTAATAAAAGTTAACAATAAAATACGTAATACAATTCTTTTAACGCTAACGACCAACATCTTAAAGTTCTCTTTCCTTGGAAACTTAAAATGAAATTTTCCTTCTGTCAAGCAATTATACTTTAATGTTGTTTTAGCGTCAATAGGGTTAATGAAAATAGAAATAAGTAGGAAAAATACGTGAGAAATACACAACATGGGAATTCATTTAAAAAATTTAAGGATTTTTCGCTACTGTTTTCTCATTTCTTCTACCTTGCACCTTAGCGATACGATTTAGCAGCATTTTTTAACTAGCCGAGCTACGCGGTTTCACCCGAAACTACATAAAAAAAATTCATATCGTGATGTTATATATAGCCTATAGCCTTCCTCGACAAATTTACTATTCAACGCATAAAGAATTCGAACCATTAGTTCCCGAGATTAGCCAGTTCAACCAAACAAACACCAAACCAAACAAATATTAGTATAGACATAGATTTAGTCATCCAAAATATCAATTAAACACCAGATTTCCATATTCGTATATTTGTATGGTTTAAAATATTATGGTTTCGAATGGACTAAATACTTCAAATGAATCCTATAAATAGTAACGGAAACTTGATAGCCCGTTTTCCATTTTGTTCTATTTCTTATTATTTAATTAACTATCGATTTAAACAGTTCATTGACTGTTGTGAATCTAGGTCCAAGCGGACCTGTTTTCTCGTCTTTATTTTCGAGTTTCATTTTACGGTCAAAAACCGAATTCCAAAAAAAAAAAGAACAAATTACTTTTTAGTATTCATCATTACCTTGTACTGGAAATTGGCAAGATTTACTTCCTACATTCTCGAAGGAAACAAAATATGCGATAACAATCGGAATGTTCATCCATCAACATCGTGATATTCATTAATTACTTCACGAGTAATCAACTGAGTCAACTGGCCAATCAAGCCTGATGAAACCAATAGTTGATATCTTGGTGTATAAGAACGTAAGATTGAAAAACTCATGAATGAATGACTTGCTTTCAATAATAATATGTCCCAAGGTTTTGGTACACAAACCTAAAAGTTTAATTACAGTCATTGAGACGAGAATAGAACTGGAAGCACTATTGCGTTTCAGTAGAAATAACGTGACGGTAGATCAACATTGATACAGTCGTTGGCTCATTGTGTTCTCTAAGAATCAAGATATTATTTATTGTTTCGTAGTCAGTAGAGTGTAAATTGAGAAAAGAAATTGGATAAATAGTATACATGTAACTAAACACCAAGTTTTTACCGGACATTAACACGCAAGGTGGAGCACTGTGTGAATCTCGGCGGAAGCATAGCATTCATTACCTGAAACAAGAAAGAAATGATTAATGATATTAACATTCCTTTATATTGCCACTTTTTAGAATCGTAAAGAACAATCACTATTCATGTAACCAATGATATAAGTAAACTAAGTAACATTTCCATTAGTAAGAATTGATACGATTTATTACGTGTTAGTATTGCGTCTTTAATGAGGAAAAGTATCTTAGCAGATATTTAGGACATTTTGAATTGTTCGATTACATCAAAGTGATCGGATTTCAAGATTCGATCTCTCTTCAATATGAAAACCGAATTACTTAAGAGTGATCTGTTTCTCGATCACTGCAATAAAAAACAATAAGACACAATTTGATTTCCAATTAATAATTTATTAGACGAACAGCAAAACTACAAAAAAGCTAATTGAAACCACATATTGGTTATGGGGCAAATGGTGACCCTACAAACCTAAATAGCTCTATAGCATATTGACCCAACAGCCAATCACGACTAATAAATACGAATTAACAGCTGATAAAACAAATGGAGGACATCTAGGCCAACAATCAGTGGTGTACAAACAATTCGTTTAGCTTTTTTTGAAGGAGAACAATTTCATTGTGCCTGGTAATGGACTAACGGATTTGTGAAACCTTACAATGAAACAGAATTACTACAATGATGAAAAAAATCTAAGATTCGTAAATTAATTTTGGGAACAAAAGTTGAGAAAAAAACTTAAAACGGAGATGAGCCAATACATAAATTAAGTCACGTGATGCAGCGATAAGACGCTTATAAATTTGAGACGAGAATGAAAGGCACAAAGTAATTGCTGAAAATACTTCAAATTTGAATAAAGAAGATAATTAATAATATTTGATTATTAGTAGTGAAGGTATTCCAAAATATGATGGATGAAATAAATATGCTAAGAAAATATGAATTAACTAGCTGACCCGGCAAACTAAATAAATGACTATTGATCAGTTTTCGACGGGAAAGGAAAAATGATTAAATTACTAAAATGGCTATTAAAAAATAAGGGTTGATCGTAG
>DWLI01004384.1:0-10897 GCA_018249915.1 Cecropterus dorantes dorantes
ATAATAAAATTCTTTTTGTGAATTTTTATAAACCAATTCCGGAAGGTGGTAAAACTCTTTGTGTTTCGACTCCGAAAGCCCCACCGCCATACCTATTTCTGCCTAATAACACCAATGTTATGCACTCTTGTGTTCTGGACTGAAGGGTGTGGTAAGGGTGACATACTTTCCGAGACATTCCATCTTCGTCCTCAGGGGTAGGAACACATAAGTGGCTAACTTTAGATGACACTTTGATCTTACCTAGGGTTGATTACTGATGTCCATGGGCGGCAGTGGCCGCTTACCATCAGGTGGACTGTTACCATATCTGATATACACATGCAGTTTATACGAAAGCGGTATCTAGTGTTACTATGGTATGCTATAATTACGAATAAAAACGGTTTTTAGAAGCGATATGGTGTATACAACGCCTTTCTAGTTAGAAACGACGACACGGCGTCTCATGATCCCCAACACTGACCAGTGTAACAAATGCCGGTCTTGTTTGCTTAACGTGATCTAATTATAAAAATTACTGTGAATTTTTTAACTGAATATTTTGTGACTTTAGTCTGACTATAATACGAGTATGTGATGATGATTTATTACAAAATGCGTATGTAGTGCGTTCTTTATATTATTGCACTATTTTATAAGCAATGGTTACATTATTGTTTTATATAAGACTTGCTAAGTGAAGCAAATATTACTATTCTGCTGCTCATTAGTGCATAGTAATAAGCAGCAGAATAGTAATAATTGCTGTCTATAAATATTGCAGAAAAATATCTCGATATTTTATTATACGTAAGATACATTTTAATATGTCACGGGGACTCACGATTTTTGGTTTTTTGAATTTCTTTTTGTCGATATTTCGACCCAGTTACATGGTTAGTGGTCACGGCGTAACTGCGGTGGCGGGGAGTAATCGTTGCACTAGTGGTAGATTTGGTAGCGGTAGGTTGGTATACCACGATCTTACCAGTACCCGTGACATATCAAAATGTATCAATTCCGATAATATTAGTCTAAAGTCATACAAATGTGACATAGCTTTAAGTCACTTTGCTGGAAAATTGGCATGGCTATAGCAGCGTCTTAGGACGCTATAACGCGCGCGTTGAATTATTTTACCTAAGGGCCACAAAACATATGCTTCAAGCGTCATTTCAAATTTACAATATAAATTTTAATTAAATCGCTACAATATTAATTCTACGAGTTATTAATCATTTATTTATCTACAATTATTCTTGATTAGGCTGATCATGAAGAAATAGTAATGTTTTAATGTCCAATGTCAATCTTATGACTGTTACGTTCGTTTTATATGTATATGCTTTCTTGTAAGTGAGAAATTCACCCTTAAATAATGTGAAATATCGTTGTTGTATATGTTTGTGTAATAGTATAGTACAATATATTGTGAATTGACGTTAGCTTACCATTTGTCAAATAAAAATAAACTATAAGGTTCTTAATCATTATTCTTATCACAGAGAAGTAATAGCCGAATGGTTGAAACTCGATCTCTCAATCGAGAGTCCAAGTTCAAATCCCAGACACACACCACTGATTTTTCTAAAATTATGTGGAATTTAATACTAATTTATTGCCACCTAACCGTCTATGTACATTTAAAATTATGTACACATGAATTTATAAGAAATATGAATTTAATAATAGGTATAAAAGATCCGATTAAGATCCCCCTAAAAAGTAGCGAAGTTTCTCATACCGCGGATATCCGCGGATACGGATACGGATCTCCGGCACATCACTAATTAATACTAAATCAAATACAGATTTGATTTAACACTAAAATATCCCCCAAACGTTTGCGCCCGTAATTTATTTTCTATTCCTACAACTGTCTACCTACGTTCAGAACACATCTTCATATAATCTCGTACTTTTCCAATCTCCGGCTACAAAGGTACAAGGGTTGTCTGGGAGAAATTGTTTCCTTATAAGAACGTCAGTTGTTTTATCCTTATCACTTATTTTGATTCCTTTGTAAGTATTTGTTTTATTTTGTGGCTGTAAACAATTTTCTGTATTGTTATATTACTATATACTATTTATACGAATAAATCAGATGACGAAAAATACAATTGATCAGTGCTTGATAAGTTATATGTATATTTTTGTTTCGCCTAGAATAGTAATTCTAGGCGATAAGTTATATGTATATTTTAGTTTCGCCTAAAATAGTAATTCTAGGTAAAATATACATATAACTTATCAAGCACTGATCAATTGTATTTTTCGTCATTTGATATATTCGTATAAACAAATATGTCTTTAATTTAAATATGATAACGGTGTACGCCATACAATAACTGTATACTGTATGAAAGTTAATTGGCACTGAAACATAAAAGCTGACTGCAGGAATTTTGAAAATAACGAAACCGGTTTTAACGGTACATGTAACATTTTTTATCAACCGCTGAGTCGCATTGGTTTGCATATAGAAGTAAGCATTTCTGCCCTTACAATCGCAAATGCAATATCTCAAAAAAGGGCGTTTTTTTGTTTCTAGGCTTCGGGCAGCTTAAGAAATGATGCATCTTAGATCATACCTAAGCCGACTGACGCTAACTTAGCTTAAATATATTAAAAAAATAGTTTAAAAAGATCCTTTCTCTCAATGTTTTTTTATGTATGTAGTAACAAACGATCATGCATTCCATGGATATCTGTAAGCAACCCTAGGTAAGACCAAAGTCCCTCCTAAAGTTAGCCACAGATGCGTTACTACCCCTGAGGACTAAGATGGAATGCTTCGGAAACGTATGTCTCCCTTACCACACCCTTCAGACTAGAACATAACAGCGCATAACACTGCTGTTATTAGGCAGAAATAGGTGTGGCGGTCGTGCTTTCGGAGACAAACCACAAAGAGTTCTACCAATATATGTGAAATAGACCTCACATAAGTAAATTTGTTACCCAAAAGCTAAAGGAAATTTTGATTAACGTTTCAATACCCCATTGACATAGGTTAACACAAAAGGTCACTATTCACCAATTTGACGACTTCCGATTTCCTACGGACGGACTCGTAACTTCTCAGAACATTAACAGATGGACGATACATTATAGGAAGGCCATTGTTTGGAATATTTAATGTTTTTTTTTTTTCAAAATAAATTAAAACTGTTATAAGTATAAATATATTAACGTTAAAAAATAAAATAGTAATTAAAGTATAGACGCTGAAAAACATAATAAACATACAGACTATAATACAATCTAATATTTTATTTAAAAAATTACAAAAATCAAATGCAATTAAATATTTTAACAAAACAAACATGAGATTGCAATATCGAGATTGTCCAGTAAACTTTATTGAATGAATACTCAAACGACAATAATTACTTCCAAAAATGTTAACACTGAAGTCATTAAAACATTACACGATCTAAAAGAAGCAATTAAAAAACTGCACGCAAGACACAACGCGTGAAGTATCGATGTCGGTTCTAAAAATGATACTGCATCATTTGACAAACGTGTTTGCGGTTTTAAAATCGTTTTACTGCTCGATTCCAAGCCTTATCGGTAAAAAAATAAAGACGTAGCAAAAGTTTTTTCGAACGCAAACATGATTGTCACTGTTTTGAAGGTGTCGCGTGACAACGTCACATCGGTTTTGGCGTATGACGTTTGGAAATAGCACCGTTTCCTGTGTAACTGATGGTGTAATTTTCTGTCATAACTAATTTTATTAGACGAGCTGAGATGTCCAAGAAACGAAAATTGATAAGAGTCGTAAATCAGTACAACGAGATATATTTATGATTTGCGTAGAACGTTCGTTTGTGACATGAAAAGTGACTTTAGAGCAGCTTTTTTTAGAATAACGTATATATTTATTAAAATTAATGAGATATATTACTTCACGTACGTTACCACCTGAAAATAATATATTTATATCTTCAGGGTAGTATTGTATTATTATATCTACATTTCAAGAAAGTCTGATATTTATACGCTCATATAGCATAAGATACAGTGCCTACATTGTTCGTGTTTTACGGCACTTTTATGATTTCAGGCATTCAGTGCAATTCAATTGCTTTAATTACGCTATGAACAGAACCGTCAATAAAGATCTCAGTTTATCAAAAAAATTCTGACAGGCAGGCAATCGTAAAAGCATCCATCAAGACACAACCAAGGTCTGATTAGCCAACAGACGCAGGAAAACGAAATGTGAGTTATGAACGAACATAATTGTGGGAAGTAGACTTCAAAAGCGAATTTTCGGTAGGAAGCTATTACACGACCTACACAGAAATGTTGAAGATGAAAAGAAATCTTTATTTTTAATCGCTACAATCGTAGACGCGACCGGAATATAAAATAGAATTATTAAAAAGGCGACAACGACGCATCCGCTTCCTCTCGTAGTCGGATTTCGGTGGCAACGCTCTGGGTTCCGTGTCCCAAATAATGACTGTGTTGAACAAGGTTTATAAGCTATCACCCTTTATGAGGCTAGATTTAAGGTAACTGCATTTAAGGTAACAAATATAGTAGGTACTAGGTAGGTAGTAGTTACATTTAAGGTGACAAATAAAGTACTTTATATTTTAAAATAGTTATTCAAGAAGCATTTTAGGAGGACCATACCAGATTGAATATAATTGAAGACAGTGCCGGTCTAACGGGAGGGCGGAAGGACCAGCCTGTCCCGGGTTAGTGATTCTAGAGGGTATTCAAATGTCTACAAATTTCATTAGTTTAATCCTAAACAAGTAATAATACTTTAAAAAATATAAATACAATAGATATTTAAAAATCAATATTTAGAAATATGAGTTGGAAGTCTCACAGATGCACAGCTATTGCTTTATTTTTAATTTTGAATGTCTGTTCTTAGACTGTAATGTAACGCAGGAAGACATTACTGCCCATCTCCTGGATTTTGTCCCTTAATAGCCTCCTACTACATCGACAAAAACACTAAAGAGATAAAACGTAGCTGTCTGTGATCATATGTAAACTCTTGTACCACTTGCGTTATAATTCCATCTCAAACACACATGATTTCACTACCAGTTAACGTTAGATATCGCGTACCCGTTTGATACCACATGCACGGTAGAAAATGGGAATACAGTTATAAATTGAAATGAAATGAAATGAAATATCTTTATTTTGCATAGGCCTACGGTGGCACTTACAAATTGTCAATTACAATTTTTTCTTACGCTACCACCGGATCGGAACACGACCTCGACTGAGAAGATCCGGCAAGAAACTCAGTGGGTTTGTCTTTTTTCCTTGTATATTTTTTTATATGATAATTGATAAGTGTACGTGGATTTCTAGTTACTGTTAGCTAATTACTGGTAATGCACCTTAAATGTAAAATTATGTTAGTGTCTCAGCTTTAGTGCCTTAAACTTTAGAAAGTTTGTGAGTAATACTAATATTACGCCAAAGCTTACTCAATAATCAGTTCTTACCAATTTATACAATTCAATCTACATTAATTTACTAGTAGTATAACAAGTTTACCACTTTTGTGTTTTTATCTTTGAAATTTATGTAACTTCTTCTTATATGTAATTCCATGTTCTTATTTGTAAATAGTTACCGTTTTTCATTTTATTTGTACAAGTAATGTTTCGTTTCTTATTGTCATTTTCCTTATTTTCTTCCGTACGGAAGGATATATCATCTACTTCAACATATCATTATTTATATTTCTGTCTTCACCTTCATTCGTTACGCCTATTTCTGATTCTACATCTTGATTCATTCTCAAGAAATATATAGAATGTCGATATTCGCAAAATATCATGCTTTAACACGCAAATATTTACGGTCACGGAAAAGTCGGATCATATTTCACATGAAACGCGATATAGCTATGTAATTGACAACCGAGTGACATTCGCACGCGAACACCTCTACTACAAAATGAAGTTATGATTCCGCTATGATCAAACGATGCACCTTTTAATATACCTTGGGATATGCTGATATTTGTGTCATACATAGATAAATGTCTATCCTTTTTATTTTATTGTATATTCATTTTTTACATTAATTCTATTATTTATTTTTGTAGTCGTGCAGTACATTGCATATACGAGTATATATAAGTATGCAATATACCTATAGCAATAAAGGATAAAATTTCTTTCTTTATTTACAGTCTTTCTTTCTTTCTCTATAATGTTTTTGGTGAGTCTGAAACTTGGAATATTATACATGCATTGAATGTAGTCTGCAATAAGGATGTATTTGTCTATGTTCTAGGTCACTACTAGAAGTAGGTCTCTTGGATATTTTTTTGGTTCAGCTTAAGGGGATTAATAAATTCGCAATTTATAAAGAAACGGTTGCACTTAGATCTCTTAGGTACTTCCTAATATATAGGATATAGCCAGCTACCATTAGACGCACAGAAAATTATATATACATTGGTTATAACAATGTTTGTTAGTATAATTATGTTTGTGCATCTAAAAGAATATGGATTATTTTATGTAAAAACTCAACAAAGTTTTCTATACTTAGGTACTGTTAGTACTTTTAATTTACATATATATTGGGTATTTTAAGAACAAAAAAAAGCATTTCTCCAAATTTACAAACTAAACTTTTCTTTTCTTTCTTTAAAGTACTAGGTGCACTACAAAATATATATAGTGTCTTGTAAAAATATTTTTTGTCTACTGCGCGTGTACGAAGGGTCGACAGCCATCTTGCGTTTATTTTTAGAGGTGCGCGTGCGCCAGTTTCTTTTGGTTGCGTTCAATTAGTTTGATTTGTGGGAAATCGATTTCACGGAACTCACACTCTTCGGTCGCACGTGGACCAGATTACTCATTTTTATGAACTGGGGAAGTCAATTATTCATTCTTGGATTCACCTTCTAGAGCGGTTACCATGCTTATCTGACAGGTAGAGGATTCCGTATTGGATCCCGGGACACAAGATATCTAAATGATAGATTTAGACTTCTGAGTTTGGGTGTTTGTGTATTCGTCTTTGTGTGTGTCCCTTGCACTCATGCTAAAGAAGAAAAGTTTAAGACCTATAAACTACAAAGAGTAATTATTATTAAGACAAATGGTAAGGAAGTGTAAGACAAAGAAAAGCCTGAGAATCTGTGCCTAATACCAATGTCAAAAACCAATTCTACTTATTTCTCCTCAATTTTCATCAATGTATCACACAGACCCGATTAAAGCTAAGAAATGCAAAATCTAGATTCTACGCGTGAACTTATATCACGCGCATACATTTATCGAAGATGTAAACAGCTTACCTCTTGATTTACACCTCATATATTACGTGCAAAAAGCTAGGATTTATTCTAACGCCCAGAGGCATAAATTCATTCGGGCGTCGCATAATTGGCGTCGTCTCATTAGATCAGCGGTGGCAGATTCGTGTCATTTCCTCCGACGTTGTAGGTGTCGCTTTAATTTCACTTTCTGTCTCGTCCAGTGTTTTATTGTTCGAGCCAGTCAGGTCTCCTTGACGAATGCCCACTTTAGATAAATGGATGGACGCTACGGCGCGTGCTCGTAAGTGGTGTTATTGGCTAGTTTTTGGTGAGTTTAGGATTTATATTTCAAATCATAATTATGTTTATCTTAAAGTTCAAAATGAAGTTGAAGTGGTATTATAGTTTAATAATGTCTATCATATTCAAGTTCATTATTATATTTATTTTATCAATACCAAAATTTTACACCCTAAAATATAGATCATTTTTGTACGGTCTTTGTGTGGGTTAATTTTGGAAACGTTTAAAACGATTCGAAACGTTTTAAATGAAACTGTCAAAATAAGACTTTATCGAAATTTGCTTAGGCTGAGTAATAAAAATTATTCCATGAAAAATTCTACAATTCTTTTACGGGTTTCTAGAATTCCAAAGTACAAATGGTTCGGTCGTTGTCTATTAAAATAATTATGATTTCCTTGATTACTACACTATAATACACATGATTTCACTGAACTAAATATATGGATCATCTAAGATTACTTTTACTCCATGCCGTAAGCTTATCTAGAACTAGTAGTTGTCCAGAAATTTTAGTTCTTTGAATACATATATTTCTTTTTATCTATACGTTCTGAGTACAATAAAGAGTAACATTACTATTAATGTAAACCACAACTACTTATTAACAAATGTACGCACAGCCTAACATTGACTGACGTGTAACGCCATTGGCTAATAATATCATCGCAAAGTAATTTTGGTACGTTTCATTGGTTTTCCAGTTTCCTTCCGGGTCATCTAATTTAGCTGTCGGCACCGAATAACGGACGGGTAGGAAACCATTAGTCACGGGGTAACTTCCCAGAGCATCAACGTCCCGGTTCGATGCTAGATTTAAAACTCGATGTTAAGAAAGATTTTGGCAGCTTCAATTTAAAGGTGTTTTAAATTGAAAATGTTTAAGAAAGTAATTTTTACGGTTTTCACACTCATTAAGGTTTCCTGTGTCATTGATGCCTTTTTCTGTATCATTGATAACCTAATGCTGAAGCTCGGCCTCTGAATCGAGTGTCCGAGTTTCGTATCCCAGGCACCATTGTTTTTTTTAAATTATGTGTATGTTAGAAATTTCATTATCACCGTTTTACGTTAAAGAAAAACATCGTGACGAAACTTGCATATCTAAGAGTTCTCTGGAAAAAAAATAGTTCTCAAAGGTGTGTAAAGTCTACTAATTCGCACTTGGCAGCGCGATGGACTATGGCCTAAAACTCTTATTCTGAGAAAAGACGCGTGCCCAGATGTGGGACAATAATGGATTGACGATGATGCCTTGGAAACGTACAAAGATGGATATAAAGTCACCCAGACATTACTTAGATTTCTGTGCAGGATTCTTCCAGGATCTGATCTGATCATTTAGATGTTGGACGTGTCTCAGCATGTTAGAATCGAATCCGTAACTTTTGCGTATCATATGGTCACCGCTCCTTAACACATTGAAATGATTTCTTACAATTTAATTAAATTCACAATAACAATAACAACAACTCAGAAAATTACTATAACAACTACATTTGATTAAAACACAACGACAATAACAACAACTCCGAAAATTACTATAACAACTGCATAACAATAACAACAACTCAGAAATACACTGTTGCTATATATATATAAATACATTGTTGCTATATCTTATCAAAAAACTGCCTATATGAATCACTTGTTGGCACTTTATAATTAATATGTCTTGTTTTATTATCCTTTACGATCCTATTGACATTAAAGCACTGGCGTATTAACAAAAAAGACGGACTAGCAGAAAATTGTTACTACTTCAACGTTCATTTAATGCAACGCTCGCAATATTATCTTTATTATTAAACATAGTAAAGTTGGCTTTGCTAAATAAGATTTCATACATAATCCAGAATCCAATATTACAAGCCATTGAACACAATCACGAGGCATGCAGATTAACGATACAATTTTAAATCAGCGCCGACGTAAGATCTTGTCGAGATAAACTTACAACGTTGATTAATTTCGCTTTCCGAGCTATTGTTAACTGCTTTCTCCTGTCTCGTGTCGCTTACTGTAAATACTGTGATTGGACCGGACCTCACAGCTTGTGATATTTTTAAGTATGTATCATGCGTATTAAAACTCTAATGATAAATAATACTAATATTATAAAGGCAAAAGTTTGGAAGGATTAATGTGTTTATAAATTTTTCATGTAACGACAACTGGTCGAATTTGGCTTATATTTGGTACAAACATAGTTTATGACCTGATTACACATACTCTTTATCTTAGTAAATGACCCAAGCGAGCCCGCGAGTATTCAGTTCAAATGGAGTACCTATAAAGTCAAAAAGTATTCTAATCTTCAAGGTGAATCCAACCGTATACACAAAACTTCCTCTTCCTCGAAATCGGTTAGGTGGTTTTGGCGATTAGCGTATACTAAAAGTAGAGAATGAAGCATATAAAATTTAAAAGATTGTTGTGAAATATTCCTACCTAAACCAATGAGCTGGGACTGTTGAAAGCTAATTTAATCTAGAAAACAATCGGTTGAATTTGATTGCAAACCAAATATAAACGATGAATAAGAGGAAAATCTTTATTACAGCAACAAACTGCATTGATCCGTCATGTTTCGCGCGAATTGTGCGCCCGCGCACCGTGTTCGGGCCACTTGCGTCATGACAACCAAACAATACGAGATGGTTTGTTTATGTATTATTGTTTGGCACTGTAGGCGTAGGTCAGGCGCCAAGCTTGACGCCTTAACACAGAAGGGAACTAATTGTTTGGGAGATGAGCATTCAAGACAAAAGCAATGAATACAATAGATAGCAGGGATCGCAAATGAAATTCGAAAGGCAGGAAGTGGTTGTTTATAACTGTACTTTAGGGTATACAATGTTTTTTAAATATATTATAGCTTGTGTAAATGTTTCTAATAATGAATGTTCTGGATTTTTTTCCGGGTGGAGGAACCAGTGTAGTTCGACCGGAGAAGTACTACCGCCACACCTATTTCTAGCGTGAAGCATTTCTTGCGTTTCGTTGGAAAGGTGTAGTTGCCGGCACACTTTTACATGAGGCGATCATCTCAGGCCTCGAGAGTAGCATCACATCTGTGTTTGACTTCAGATAGAACTTATGTTCTATATGAAGTTACTTACAGATGTCCATGGGCGGCCAGTGACCACTTACCATCAGGTGGACTGCATGCTCGTTTGTTACTTCAATATTATATTTAAAAAAAAACTGTATATCACTATTAATAAAACAAGCAGATTAAGTTAATGTGACTTCAATGAGTCAAGACTTTGTTACACGAGCACGGATACGCTTACGATTGTACGTATAAATATATAAATATTACATTAGTATGCAAATGGATAAACA
>DWLI01004385.1:0-10897 GCA_018249915.1 Cecropterus dorantes dorantes
ACAGAAATATATACTAATATTATAAAGCAGTAGAGTTTGTTTGGTTAAACGCACTTATATCAGGAAATACTGGATCAAATTGAAAAATTCTTTTGTTATGAGTAGTACATTTATTGGGGAAGGCTATATAACATCACGCTGTTTTATTTTTTTTCTTATTTAGTAGCGGGTGAAACCGCGTTGCACACCTAGTGAGTTATAGGAGAATTAATTTTGTGATTTTATTCTTTTTATACTATAAATAAACCTTGTGATAATTTAGACGGGCTATATAAGGGAAAGCGTTGTCTGTAGCCTTTTCCAACAGTAAAATACATAACATTGATCTACACTGTTATTTTTGCACCTTGAAAAGCTTCATATCATGTCCTTTACCACACCTATTGTATTCTCCAGGCTACTCACGTCAACGATAGTCAGTGTTTAACTTTTTATATAAAAATAATAAACTAGCCTTAAATAGTATTGTACTGCAGTTTATCCTGGGGGGTTCATGAAACCATTGAATTATAAAGCCCCTAGCGGCATAGAGGGTAACTCCCAAAGTTAGATATGTAGTTGATTTGATTTGAAAAACGATTATTAGTGAGTCTTCAAGATGAATTTTCTTTTATTTACTTAAGAATTAACTGTAGGCATACCTATTCCTACGGTGTAATATATAATAGTCACATTCTTGTGAATGACAAAAACCAGTAGGTATTGTGTTGTTAGGATACAATTCACTGAAACAAAGGAATGATGTTTTCACATATATTATTCAAAAAAATTTACACAAAAGCACTAAGACATCCATTTAATCTTATTGTCTAAATAAATGAAGTTTTAAACCGACACGCAACCTCTTAATTAAAAGATATAATTTGTCTCTAAAAATAATACTCATTTTCTCTTTTTAAATATGGGAAGTAACTATGGCATTATTAACATAATACCTACTAAGCGACATTGTGAATTTCATTTAATCTAGAATAATCTATACTTTTTATTTTACCTCAACTCTATGTTCTATTTGTTACAAAGGGTTTTATATTACAGTATATAGTGCAATAGAATTTGAATGTGTACATTGGGTGAAAATTACAACTCCTATAATTTACATTTTTTAACCACATATTAATTGATAATGTCACAGTAAAGTTTGAAGAATAAAGAACAAAACGCTTCGCTTTTAAATTTTAACAATGAAAATGTAAATTTTACTCTTAATTTATGTAAAATAAACTTTCTACTTGCATAATGTCCACGCGTACTGGAATATATTTAAGAAAATATTTCAATATAATTATAATCATTAAAGGCAATTACAACACATCGTCACAAAAGATGCACAAATCTCGTTGAATACATAAATCGCTGCCAATTCATAGCCGTATTTAAATATATTTAGTTGGAATAATACTTTGTACTTTAACAGGCGGGTAATAAATTTACAGTGAATCTAAGGGCGCGTTCACATTAAATAGGCCTGACACTTACCGTTAGCCGAGATCTTGCTTTCACGTTATAATTACAACTAATCTGTTGGTCTAATCTATACAAACTAAACCCACTGTCGAACTTTTAAGCAATATCTATCAATCGGCGAATGTTAGGAATATCATTCCGACATAATGTGAACCGGCCTTATTGCTTCCCGTAAACTCTTCAGTACTTTGTTATGACTGGTAATAATATGCTGTTTTATATACGGGGATCTCTTGCAGTACACACGAGTATTTTTAGGCGAATTGGCGCGTTTTGCTCGTTGATACTCCAAGGTGATTTATTGTGTAAATAATGGGTTTTCCTTCAACGCGAAATGAGTTTCAAATATTTTCTGTGCAACTTGAAATAAGTTTTATAAACCGCACAGCTCCAAATTATTTACAAGAAGTTCTTTCCCGTTTGTTTATTTACAAATGTTGGGAAAATTTGTGTTTGTAAAATACTCGGATTCGATCATCTGCCGACCGACCTCAAATTTAAATTGTAAAACAAATAACGCAAATGTCCTACTTCAAATAAATTTCAAGGAATTTAGTAGTTTCAAATGAAACAGAAATAAAATTAGTGAGACATTAAAATTTATGGTTGTCGTAACATTAGAACTTCCATTAAAAACAAGAATGTCTATGACATTTAGAAAGCTCGTAACGTTGTTAATTTTCAACGTACATAAAACACAGTTTATACCATTGCAACATATCATTAGCAGTCATGTTCAATTACAAAAAAGGAACTTCCCTGAACGAGTTACCTGTTACATCAAACGAAAATACACTTTATGATTTTTGTGATACCAATGATCTCACGATCTCGCAAGGTCGTCATTTTACACCTTTCAATTCCAAGTGCTTAATCGTAGAATCATTGAGTTCAGTTTATATCAATCTGAAGGCGATGAATTGATTATTTTTTAACAAGCCTCTCACGAGATCTCTGAATTGATATGTGAACGTAATTAACTTCACAAATGGCGGCGCAATCAACAGATTGTTTTTGTCAGCGAAGACTTTGTAACATTATTTAACAACTATACACAGTAAATGTGCCAGACAACATGTCTAAAATAAAATATCAGTGTAACCACCACGTATAAAAATCTGAGTTATATATAAGTATAAGGTAGATCTTTACTACATCTCATTACACGAAAAGGCAAGTCGATTAGAAAGGCAAGTCACAGTTCTTCCGCTTGTCTTAATATCGTAAAAACGTTCATTAAAATATATTTATGAAATAATTATTATGTCATGAACATAAAAGCAACGTTATTTACTGTAGTCATGTGGTCCATTCACATGAATGTTAACCAGCACCCTTAATCAGAATTATTATTAAAATATATAAACAATAATTTAAACTAACAGCACTCTGCATAAAATGTGTGACTCTCATCTCGTCTCTCACAAATAATCTTTAATTATGACTAGTAGTTAAGAAATAAATTTGAGCATGGAAAACAAGCGTACTACATGACCATGCAACTATAAAAATATTATAAAAACTTAAACAGATAAGTTATAAATATAAATTACAGGTATCGTCACACCATAAACGTTCGTTTCTCGTAACACTAGCGCGTGAACACTTTAAAATGTCTTACGACGGCTCTTTTGCCTTACCATCGTAATATTACTCTATTACAACGACGTCATCGGGCACAAGCCGCGGGGCGGGACATTAAGGGCGCGAACCGCGTGCCGCCTCTTCAAGCGCTCGCACCTTCAGCTCCCGGTCACGCTGCTGCCGGAGAAAGTCTTCGTGGTGTGCTGGGTGCAGGAAACCTCGTTCTCGCTCCAAAAGCAATTGCCGTTGAAGTTGTTCGTGGGCAGCCGCTTGCTGCGCCAATTGCTCGGCATACGGCCTGCCCAGCAGGTCGGGATGTGCGAGAGGTCGGTACGGTGCACTAGCTCCTAGCCCTAAGCCTAAAGCTTCCTGTTGCGCTTGTGCCGCTTGTTGGCCCGGGTGTAGGTGTAAATGCGTATGTGAATGCGCATGGGTGTGTGCGTGAGTATGAGCGTGATATTCTGGATTTATGCCAGCCATTTGTAACCTCACCATCGGGTCTGCCGCTAATGCGAGCCTCTCTGCTGCTTCGAGTTGTGCGGCCGCCACGCCCGGGTGAGGATGATGTGGATGATGAGGTGGCGCTCCAGTGACGGGAACCGTGGGTGGTGGGCCTCCAGCACCCGCTGGAGGAATACCAAGTCGTTCTAGCCGTTCACGTTCTAACTGGGATAGCGATGCGGGACCGTGTCCCGGGGGGTAAAGGCCAAATTGGACCGGTATTGCCCCTTGAGGTGGTGGTGGTGGCATTCCATATCTTCTGTGCATCTCTAACCAATGAGGATCTAAAGCCCGCGGCCCGACGTTATTTTTCATCAATTCCTCTTTTAATCTGTCATTTAACTCCCGTTCCCTAAGCTCCCTTATCTCTCTGTCTCGTTTCTCTCTTTCTAAATGTTCTAGTTCAAGTCGTTCTCGAGCACCGGCTGCTCCGTACATGGAACTTAACTGATACTGAAGCATTGGATCCATGCAGTGTCGTGGTAGATTCCCTGGGCTAAATCCTGCGTGGGGTCGTGCATATTCAGAAAGTTGACGCAGAGCTGGCGTGTCAGGGTACCCAGGTGGTCGTGGAAATCTGTCGTAAGGAGAGGTTATAGTTTCGATGGCTCCTCTCGACGGTGGTTTTGTCTCAGGCTTTTCTGGTGTAGCTATTTTTCTATGAGCCTGTTGAGCTATTTTTTCTCGTTCTTCTCTATCCCGTTCAGCTTGTTTTCTCAGTCTTTCCTCCCGTTTTCGTGCAAGCTTTGTCTCCGGTACTGGTTTGAAAATTAAATCTGTGCGAGTACACGAATTATAGTCGCCGCGATTCCAATGCCTCAAAAATATTGCAGATTGTGACCGGTGACATTCCGAATCTTCTATTTTAGGTTCTGGGCTGGGACCATGTGGTATGTGTGCTGGGCTCGGAATTTCCTCTTCTTCTGGTTGTGACTGCGTTTCTAATTTCAGTTCAGGATTTTCATCTGGTATTGGTCTTGGAGGACCTCGCAAATGTGGATGTCCATGTGACAGTTGATGAGGCGATCCTGATCTAGGATGTGAAGGTTGTAAGCCTGCAGCAGCTTGCGCGTGTAATCGAAGACTTTCAATTGAACTTGGCCCAGGACCAGGGGGTAAGCCTAAGCCCATTGGATGACCCATTGAAGGAGGCTGAATCATGAGATGATTTGGATTGCCCGGTAGCATTTTGGGGTGGTGCCTCAAGAGCATTGAATCAGCAGGCGATAGCCTCTCCGGATGGTGAGCCAGGTGATGCGAGTGGTGATGCGTATGATTATTTGTAACGTTGACGCTAGAAGAAGAACTTGTTGTCTGGGATAAACTGGCTGATAAGTGATGCGGAGAACTAGAATGCGAACTTGATTTTTGTTGCGTGTTAATTTTGTGTTGGATAGACTGCGACGAACTGCTCGACGTTGAATGAGAAATAGAAAGAGTGTGATTGGTACCACCACCCGCGTGACTTGGCTGTTTCTCTGTACTCGTATGAACAGCACTGTGGTGGCTTGTTGAATGATGATGAGTCATCGTCGTTTCATGTAATTGATGCCTCTCAGTGGTTGCATTCGGATTCCTTGGATCATCGGAGCTTTCAGATATTTCTCTAAGTGACCTTGTTGTCACAGATGAACTTGTACTGCTATGATGTGAACTGAGCATGGTGGTAGATTCTATGGTCGACGGTTTCACTGGGTCGTGCCTTCCGGGCGTACTTGATGATGGATGCATTGGAGGTATTGGATGAGGTTGAGGTAAAGGACCATAAGGATATGGATAAGGCATTGAGTAACCTGGATGCGGATGAGGATAGTAAGGGTGCATAGCGTGTGCCGCAGCTGCCGCTGCAGACAGTTGAAATATAGACGGATGTAGTAGAGGATGGTGAGGATGATGAAGATGAGAAGCAAAAGGATGTGGTGGCGGTGGTCCCGGTTGTTGGCCTGAATGCATAACAGGTCCAGGTATTGTCGCTGGTATTGTTAGGGGCGCAGGATTCATTAAGTTTAGAGCAGAGTGCGACACTGGTGTATTAGGTTGAACTGGTGATGCTGATATGTGTCTGGGTTGTGACGGACTCGTTAAATGTCTCGAAAATGGAGACGTTGTAGCCGAAGGATGTGGACCATGTCCAGGTGTTCCATTATGACTTGGTTGACTTTTAATGGGTGTAGGTGTGTGCGGGCTTTTTACTGGTGGAATGGTACTGGTTGAATCGGAGCCACTGCCTTGACTTGTGGACACTGGAGTTATATGAGGTTGATGTAAAAAGTCTGGTTCCTTTTTAATACTTTCTATTCTTGGTCCAAGGAACGCACTAGGCATATTCGTATTTTCATTTGTCGGCTGACTGGGCGGCCTACTGTTATTTTCAACACTGGATATTGATTCTCGATCTCTTTCAGAAGTTAAATGCTGCGCTATTGCACTTCCAATTGGATAGCCTGGTACTTTGACTTCTTTTAGTGATTGCAGAGGATCTGATACATTTTGTGTTGATAAATTGGCTGGCATATTGTCCGGTACTTCTTGTTTTATTTTAAGATCTTGTGGCATAGATGAATCATTATGATTTGACTGAGGTGGTATTAAATTACTTGCTGGATGGCCATGAGATGGAGGCACATGTTGCATGAGAGGTGGAATAGCACCAGGCTTATCAAGCCCTGGGTGACCAGGATGTCCATATAATGATGGTGGCATATAACCATACGGCCCAACATTTGAACCACTTCCCACAGATATTAATGGTCCTGGTGGAAGCAAACCAGTGATAGATGGTTGGCTAAGAGGTGGTGGTGGCATACTTTGTCCTGTAACTGGTATGTTAGGAGCTTCATTAGGTCTAATACCAAGAGTGTCTGGTCGAATTGGAGCTGGAAATATTGGTGGTCTAATACTAGATGCCTGATTGTCCAGTTTAGGACCCTGCTGAGTTTTCAGATCAGTTGGTTGTTTCTCTTCAAGATCAGTTTCCTGTGATTTCAATTCCTGAGAATTAGCAGGTGAGACAGGTTCAGTATTTGCTGTTGGAGGATGTTCCATATGAGGTGGAGATGCTCCACGGGCATTTGTTGGTGAAGGACTAATCCGTTGCAGAGATGCATCTAATCTTGGAGCAGTCGGAGAATCAACTTTGTTTGCTGTGGATATTGTGGCAGTGAATATTTCAGGAGTATTTTGATTTTTCATTTCATTAGCTTCATCTCTGGGTTCCAATTTTATCACCGTTTTCAATGGATTTATATGGGGATTCAGTTTATTAGAGTCACTGGCGAAATTAATATTAGCAGGATATGAAAATGGAGGCATTCCACCACTGTAGTCCTTCGCATTTCTGATTATTGAATTTTCCTTTGATATATTTACAGGATTGAATATAGTATTTGGAACACCTTCAATTTTTATACCATGTGTAAGTTTTGGATTATAAATATGACTGTCTTTTACAAAGAAATTTGTGTTTTCTAAATTAAGTGGTTTATTTGGTTGATTCATAGGAAGACCTGGGAAGTTGTGTGAGAGAGGGTCCTTAGGGAAATCATCTTTCTGCAGGTTAAGAGTTTGTTCCTCTGGATCTATTTCCTCCTTTATTTTAATTTTATCCATAACATCTGTGGACATAGGTGTAACTTTAGGAATAATAAGTTCAGTTTTTGGAAACATTGCAAGAGGTCTGGGTTCAATATTTTCTGGATTTTTAGGTGCATTTGTATCAGTTTTAAGATCCAATGCTGCTCTTTCATCCTTCTCAGGAACAATCTTGAATACAGGTGGAATAGGATCTTTTTCAGTTTTTATGATTGGTTCAATTATTTCCGTTTTTATTTGAGGTTCTATAGGTTTTGGTTGTTCATTATCTGGTTCTTTGTTCTGATCTGGATTTTCTTTATCGGTCTTAGTAAAACTAAAGTCACATGCTTCTGGTTCAGGTTCTGCACTTTCAGTCTCATCCATTGCAGGAAAACTATCATTTGTAAGACTTTCAGATGGACTTTCAGGTGGATTATCGGCTCTCTTCTTTTTCATTTGTACATCACCATCCATGATTCCTTCTATCTTAGTGTCATCTGGAAGACGTTTCTTAACTTTAGACACATCCACTTTACCATTGGCCACTTTCTTCTTAGGATCCTTATTAACGGGTGAAGATAAAACTTTTTCTGTTGTATTATTATTTGTACTTTGTGTACTAGGTTTGATAGGTTTCTTAGTTTTAGAATCATTGTCACTTTCATCCTGTCCCTTCTTTCCATTTGGTGTGGTTTGTTCTTTTGATTTATTTCTCGTTCTCATTCTACTTGGTGAGTCTTCTGGGTTATCACCTGTTCTACTGGCATCTACTTTAGCCAGATCTCCAGCATCTCTGGAATCGCTGTCTTCTTCAGAGTTTTCATCTTCTGTAACAGAACTCATTTCTCCTGCTTCCTTAGGTGAAGGTCTTGAACCATTAGTTTCAGGCACTGTCGGAGTAGCTTCTGGGGTCTGTTCTTTAGGTGTTCCCGCACGTGAATTCCTAGTGTTACGTACTCGTCTTAATGACGCTTGTCTACGTCTCCTATGTGGCCTATTACTACTAGCACCGGGAGTCTTTTTCCACAAATAATAAAACTCAACTAACTCAGCAGTGTCTTTATGGGGAAGTAAGTCTTTTCTAATTTTAAAGAAATTCTTACCAAATTGACGGATACCTTTCACAAATCTTTTGGTTTCCTCCTCGGACCACTTTTTCTCAATTCCTTTTGGAACTGGGCACTTAACTAAGGCTTGCAGCGCCCGTCCGGGGTCGTAGCCAGAGTCGTGTAGGACGTCGAGCGCATTAATCGTGGTGTCGTCACGACTGGCCGCGACGCAGCCGTCGTCGGGCGAACCGCCGTCGCACATCCCAGCGAATGCTGCCATAGAGCGTGCAGCTCGTAGGTACATCACAAGATCTCTATCAGTGGCCTGCGCTGGCAGCCACCGCAGGTCTTCGCCCCCTGGACACGGTTCGTCGGTTCCCAGGGGGCCGTTCGTCCGCATGTCAGGCAGACACGCGTAAATATCCTTGTCTTTGACGGGTTGGTTCGGCGTGCCCACTTGAACCTCCCCCTGATTCTGGGCCATGGTAAAGCGGGATCACCGATCACTGGCTGCTCAAGTCTCGAACTCACAACACTAATTGTCACTCGGTTACATATTGTTCGACGATTACTTCGTAGACACTCACTAATGTCTCTTTTTAGACATATCTTTGATGGTCCGTAAAGCAGTAAGTATGCCAATACACATAATTATTACTCCTAATGGCCACCATTACACGATGCATTGTGCTTCATTTTATTTACTTGTATGATACACACGTATTGTGACTTGAATACTAGCTTAATTGTGTCATAAAAATAAATGTAATAAGTCAATATTAGAATATATTTCACTTCTATTTTAGTAAATGCTATCTACATGCTACCCTTTTGTTTAGCTTCACCTTTCTTTGGATCTTACCATAGACAATTCCTTTTCTATAAAATGGCTGCCACGAGAGGACATTTTTGCTAATCGTTTCATTGTACTCAGAATTTTAGTCAAGACACTGGTACCCTTAAAGTAACCTAAACTGATGAAAGAATAAAAGTCAATGATACATATGAGATATTATCTTGAACTTATTAATCATGTATGTAAAAATCATACAGGAGTTCAATTATACGTGAATATATTTATCTTTCTTTACGTTTAATCTATAGCTTTGCATACAACGAAATGTTAAAGTAAAGCTGATTCAATACTAGGTTAAATTCTCTCTGGTTAAAGAAGACATTGTATGACTTCAATTTAAATAATTACTTGATATAAATAAACCTATGACTTTAAAATTATAAAAGAAAAAAATATTTGAGTACATATATCGTCAATTTTCCTAATATTAAGAACCTCAACACAACTGCGGTTCTTACACACTACTACGGCAAACAATGTCAATGTTTGTTTTTGACAGCTAGCTTGCCTTTATGTCACTTCCGAAAATCATTACTTTTATTTACAGAATTTTATTTTATTAGGAAATAAGTAAATTTAACGTTTTATCGTACTTCTTTGCATTATTTAGTAGTTTAATAAAGACGCGATGGCGTCTGACGAGTCCGATGACGAGCCCTTATCTGTTTTGGCGGCTGCAAAGAAAACAAACCCTGAGGAATTCGCCTACGAAATACTTTCGGAACACGAAAAAGAGTCTAAAAAGCGAAAGTTAAGGAATTCGGCGTTAACTATTAAAATAAACCGTAAATTTAACACTGTATCGAATATATCGACGCCAATTATAGATAGACCTACAGATGTTTGGCTGTATTTGAAAGATTTGAACCCAACCGGGCCATACAAATGTCTCCTTTGCGCAGACTGGTTTATAAATCGCTCTAAAATGGTAGTACATTATGTTCTTAATCACAAGAAGGACTTTTGTGGTATCTGCAGGTAAGAATCAATTTCTATTATTATTCAGTGAGGGGAATTTTGAAAATAAAAATGTTGAATAATATGAAAAATAAATAATTAAAAAATATTTTTTGTATCTTTAAATTAAAGAAGTGTCGTATATTAACAGCTATTATAATTATATTAAAAGTTTTTTAAATACACTGTAATAATATGGGGTGTATATTGGGATATGGGTTGGGATTTGGGGTGTATAAAGGGGGATATCAACCATACCATAGTGGGAAAAAACAGGTACTAGTATTGGAGTCTATTTATTCCAGACACCTCTTAGCAAACAGTGAGAAAAGGTTTCAGAGACTAGCCAGCCTGTGATATTCCACTACTGGTCACTACTGGTCCTCCTCCAATGTTGTAGTACTCATGATCATTTCCATTAATCATATTTATTTGATAATGAAAAAATATCTAAAAGTAAGCATCTACATAGTTGAATTTGTTACATTAATCTTTCCTGCCTATGATTGATGTTTATTAATCATAGGCAGAAAAGATGCTTTTAATAAGAGATAGTTATATCTCTTGCTAAAAGCATCTTAGAACTGTTAACAAAGTTATTTTACTATATTAGCATTGAGCTAAGACTGTGTAAGATTCTGTTTAGAAATACAATGTGATTTTAAGCTTTGCTAATTCTTTTGAATAAAGTTAATCAAAGAGTCCAATTTTGGCACAATCAGTAAGAGTATGTCTATTGGATAAAATATTTTTATTGAAATTAACAATATATACTTGCATAAGAATTATGTTTAATTAATTTCATAATGTGATTTGAAATATTGTTTACATAATTAGCATTTAAAATTGATTTATTCCCCAGGTACTTTGTGAGTGATAGAGAAAGCTGGACAGAGCATTTAAAGTTTCA
>DWLI01004386.1:0-10897 GCA_018249915.1 Cecropterus dorantes dorantes
AAAACTAATTTGGCAGAAAATCGTTTAAAATCCCATCATTTATACGTCTAGTCAGTCTAGAAGTCCTCTTAGTCCACGTAAATAGCAACGCAACTGTGATCGACTTCAGATAGAATACCTATTCTATATGATGTTGCCGTCAGGTGGACTGTATGCTAGTTTGCTACTTAAATCTAATAAAAAATACTTGATAAATCAAGTATTTTTTATTAGAACTGATTTGTTCATCTTTTAACACATGACAATTTCTAAACAAAAATAACATTACTTGACGTTTCTAATTCAATTTTATTATAAGTATATGCTTATAAAAATCTAGTACATAATGCGGTCATGATTGTGTGCTTAACCTCACTGATTGCTTACAATTCATCAGTGCCACCGAGCTATGAGCGCTTCAGTTAATTGCACCATTATTTAGCAACGTTGCAATAACGTTTTCTAGCCATTCCACGTTAGATACATGTCTAGACTTGTATGTATGAATACATGTATGACATCACGCCTTTGTCCAGTGCAAGTGGGCAGAGCTTGAGTGTTGAACTAGAAGAATATTTGAAGTGGATACGGTATTTTGAAATTTGCTATGGATTGGTTCAACGAGTGTATTCATACGAATTACGTTTTTCTTACTAATATTATAAATGCGTTTTTCTCACTAATATTATAAATATTTGTTTCTTACTCTTCCAAGCGATAAGTACAGGTTGAATTTCGCTGAAATTTGTTACATACATAGTTTACGACCTAGCTTAACACATAGGGTATACTCATTATTATGATAGATGCAACCTAAGTGGGCGGTGACGCGGAAATAACCTAGTATAATATAATAGCAATAGACGAACATAAATACTGTACAATACAACAATATGGACCCATATTGTATACGCATATTGTTATGTTAATTAAAAAACCTCCTTTTCTTCTTTTTTTCTGTTCACGGGCGCCATAAAAGTAACTCTGCTAACTGAGACGATTCAAATAAAATGTCAAATGTTACAATTCATGAAGCCGTTTGGGCTGTAGCGCGTGTTAAAAAATGGCATACATACATATGTATGTTTGTATGTATGTAACATACAAACATACATACGCTAGAAAAACATTATCACCCTCCTTTTGACGCAGTCACGTAAATATTAAAAGTATGAAACTGTTCTCACGTTTAAAGTACCGAATACCGCATCTAAACATTCTAAGTCCGTTTCTCGTTGTAAACACAATAGAAGCTGACGGTCCGAGAGGTGTAGTATTTGCGTCGGGCTGTTTGCGCCGAGCTGACAAAAGCTCAGTTGCGCCACAGCTTAAAGGTTTCCGCAATCAGTGCAAGATCGATAGGCTTAGTATCCGTGAGAATTACTAGCTGGTACTTAAAATTAAATAGCTTTGCAGCAAGTGGCTGCCTATATCTTGAATATAATTGTTTGTTCAGCTCTTACGGCATACGTCAAGAGAGATGTTATACTACTGTCCGTATTGATTCATTCTACCGGATATTAGGTAGCTCACTGCCACCTTTTTTTTTGTTACGAGGGGGAAACCTTCAAAAGGTACCCGACGCCGTGGGAGCAACGCCGGTTTGTGTGGGATTTTTACCGCACTAAAACCTCCCGGTGGCCGTCCTCAGCGCTGCGTGGAAGACTCCGGGATCTCCAACGGAACACAACCGGAGTCCTCCGAGCGCGAAGCCCCTTTCGGGGTCTTCTTGTTGAGCATTAATGCTTCTGATGTTACGACGGCAAGCGACTACACAAGCCATCGTCCTTCCCGAGGTCGCTTGATTGGACGGTTCGAGCTCCCTCTCTTGCCGCCCGAAACCCCAGAAGCCCCCCTTTTTGTTGTCTCTCACGACAGGCAGGGGATACCGTTGCCTTATTCTGGTCCCGGAACTACAGGGTCAAAGTCAGTGCCATCTATTGACATCTTTACTAATTACCTGTAGAACAGGGGCCTGTACTTATAGTCCGTCATAGATGTATTGTGTCAGTTCTGAAAAAAGATGGCCTTATTTGTAAGCAAGCCAACATCCATATCCTTTCTACTGATACGCAATAACTGCTTCCATAAGTACCACCGTCATCTATTTCTAGTGTAAAAATAAACAGCGGTACTTTCTCGAGCAAACTATACTCTGTAAAACCCTCCAATTTTTTTTTTATCCCAATACGATATGTAGAGGTGGTAGAACCAGTGTGTTCGACCGGGGAAGTACCACCGCCACACCTATTTCTAGCGTAAATAATTTCTTGCGTTCCGATGGAAGGGTGTGGTTGCCGGCACACTTTTACATGAGGCGACCATCTCAGTCCTCGGGAGTAGCAAGGCATCTGTGTGCGACTTCAGACTTACCATCAGGTGGACTGCATGCTCGTTTGCTACTTGAATATTTGAAAAAAAATTAAAATATTGGAAAAATAGACTCGACCGTAAGCTCGTTGCTTCTACAAATAGTAATATTATCAGGTTAAGAGGAAATTTGCGGGTGTCAAACAAATTTTGGGTCGTCAAACTACTTTGTTACACTTTGTGCCTTTTAGAATGTCAAAATCGTCAAAATAACTTCGGTTGGTCATTTTATTTTTGTACAATTTAGAACTTTATAAAACATTTAATGCCTAAATTGCTATTTTCTTCAGCTTCCCGCACTAATTACAAGTCATTTATATGTACCCGACTTACACGAATTCAACTTATACGGTTTTCCCTCAAACCCATCTATCGCGTAAGTTCGGGGTATTACTATACAGTATACAATAATTATCAGTGCTTTCCAACCGCCTAGCAAATGTGCTTATAGTTCTGGGACAGATTGCACAAAAAAATCAGTGAGTCACCCATGTATAGGTTTTTAGTGTATGCATACATATTACAATGATAAAAAAAGTACACGCTTTCTAGACTCATAGCCCTACACTAGAATTTTCTCCTGTCGCGGGTGCCATGGTCACACAAAGACGAATACGTAAACACCCAGAGCCAGTACAGAAATCTAAATTCATCATTCAGATGTCTGTCTGGCTGGGAATCAAACCCGGAACCCACTGCGCGTCACCGGTATGAGGACCGCTCCTCCACATGGGTCATCAAGATAGAATTCATACACAATAAATAATTGATAACTGTCAGGGTGGGCGGTCACCATACCCGTGTGAGATACAGTGGGTTCTGGGTTCAATCCCTGGCTATATAAGCACCAGATGAATTTAGATATATATTCTGTAACTGGGTGTTTGTTTATGTCCAATATCCAGGTGTAGTAGTTGCCATTTGCCATCAAATGGGTATCCATTGAGTAATTAATGGCAATTGGCATGGCATTTGATATTTTTATAATAAAAATAAAAATCATGAATTCATAGAAATTAGCGGTCTTAGACTACTTTTGGCTAAATTCCAGACTTCAAAGGTCTTCATTGTATTTTAATAAATTCAAAAATAATAGAGTACTCAAATACCAATTTACAAAATAAAATTTGGCATAATTAAATTAGTTAAAATGGGCTTTTTGTGTGTTAGTACTTTTCCAGTGACATTGTTATCTTATTTTGAAAAATAGTATTTTTGTACAGGCATATCTGGCTACTTCATGTAAAAATTTAATATCCAATAATGTAAAAAAATGATCAAATATGTGGCAAAGTGTACATAAAAATTAATTACACAAGGCACTTTAAAATAGATTTTTTTAAATTATCTCTTAAGGTATTTAAGAACTTCCACTGTTGTTTTTTATTCTAATAATTCTAAATAAAAGATAGTAAAAAATAATTCATATCACAATATGAATCCAATAAGAATATTTAGATTCAATAATATAATTATGTGGCCCAAAATTTTATTTTATTTATAAGTTTTCATTTATTCTTTTGTAATTTGACAATTACCTATTTTAATTGTAAATATTGTTACAATATTAAATAATATTTTTGTTATTGATACCACCTACAAATTAAATATTATTTTTTTCGAAAGTTTACAACAATCCAATTTTAAATTATACATATTTAAATTTACTAATAAATTTATTATTTAATAATAAATAGCCGTTCTGTTAAACATAACTGTTATTATTTTTCAACAAACTTGAATACCATTTTAGTGCTTTCTAAGTTATAATTAGAACCTACATAAGCGGCTATTGGTGAGAATTAGTCACGCCAACAACCTACACAATAATAAAAAATGCCTATTGTGTTCGCAGCAATCTCATATCATTTATATTATCGATTATCTTTACCTGTACGCGAGGGTCTAAAGCTTCGGAACATTCTGCTGAATTTTCGTTCATTTTTCTCTCAAAACTAACGCATTTTAACTGAATTTACTATATAAACGCTTATTTGTTGCTATTGTAATTGTATAAGAATACACCGCTTCGCCATCGCTAAAAAACGAATATTGGCTGGAAAAATTATAACACAAAGCCCGATCTCAATGCAGCTTTTTTTGAATGTCAATTGACATGACAGATCAATGTGTCAGATTTTGTTACAGATAAAAAATACAAGACCATGTTTACAGTCAATAAAAAAGTATTTTTAATAAAATAATTTGTGTTAATATAAAGTGATTGAAAATTTGTTTATTATTTTACTCTAATTAACCATCAGTTATTTGTTTTTAATAAATATTTTATTAGGAAATTAAATAATACGTTACATTCCGATTAGACATGTCAATTGGGCTACAATATGACAGTTTCTTTGACATTGACATCTTCGTACAGTGAGTCAAGTGAACGCAAAGTGAATTTGTATAAATAATTGTACTCATCAAATTGGAGAAAGCAACATGGTAATTGCATCGAAGAAGAGTTTTAATTGTGAGATTTAATGTCAGGAATTGAAAGCAATAAAATTTAACATTACAGGCAACCGAAGTGGAGGAAACCATCAAAAGGATCCAAGCCCATAAGGGTGTAATGGGTGTCGTCATCGTAAACCACGAAGGTTTGGTCAATAATTTCATTTCCATAGTAACCTGCCTGTTTTCCATAATTAACTAGTTTGTTTTAATGAGCGTGATAATGCGACCTATATTTTAATTAGTCCTAAATTTAAATATTATAATTAAAACCACGATGTTAGAGAAATAAACAAACACACATCTATCAATTGGGCATTTATAATTTACACGTATTAAAATGTACTATTATAAATATTTTTTATATGGAAGTAGCAAACAAGCATGAGGTAAGTTGTCACTACACTTTACGTACATCTGTAAGCAACTTCATACACAACAGGCTTCCATCTAAAGTCAATCACAGCTGCGTTGCTAAACTTGAGAATGAAAATAGCTACACCATACGCAAATGAGTTGGCAATCACATCCTTCTATCAAAAGCAAGAACTGCTACACTCTAGAACTAGATATACCAGTAGCATCTCCCCGCTCGAACCATACTCATTCTACTATCTAGCATTCCTGCCTAGGGTAGCAATCAAAAGAATAAATATATCCAGTTACAGCAGTGCTCATAATGAAATTATAAAAGTAAAAGTTTGCGAGGATGTATGTTATGTTACTCATTCACATAAAGTCTAGATTAACGCGTAGTATACACATTATTGTGGGAATTCAACGAAGCAGTTGTAACTGTGAGAAAGCTAGTATTATATACTTTCTTATGGTCTCATCTATTCAAATTTGATTACACTTTTCAGGCATTCCGATTAAAAGTTCTCTGGACAATGCCACTTCGGTGCTGTACTCCGGTCTGATTGGACAGCTCACTGAGAAGGCTAGGAATGTCGTCCGGGAAATGGTAATTATTTATTTTGATTGTTCTTTGATTTTTATAATAGTTGTTTTACTTTTGAAGTAGGCTACAAGCATGCAGCCTAGTTGATGGTAAGTGGTGACTGGTGATGTTATGCTTGAAGGTGATCACAGATGAACTTGCACTTCTGATTATATCAATGGTCACATTTATATGCGAGTTAGTCTGAATTTACACCTCACTGAAATGCAGAACTGCTTACACTAGAAGCAAGAGTTGCAATGGAACCCTCCTATGGAAGCATATTTTACTATTATACAAATATTATTAATAGGTTTAATAATAATTTCTTTTTTTATGTATAAAAGTAGCAAACGAGCATGCAGCCCACCTGATGGTAAAAGGCTACTGTCGCCCATGGACAACTGTAATCAACGCTAGGTAAGGTCAAAGTCTCACCAAAGGTTAGTTACAGATGCATTGCTACCCCTGAGGACTAGATTTTAACCCTCGGAAAAGTATGTCTCCCTTACCACACACTTCAGACCAGAACACAGCAGCACGTAATACTGCTGTTCCATCAACCCATTATTGTGCCACTGTTGGCACGGGTCTTCTCTCAGATTGAGAGTTTCATTGCTTTTATTTGGTAGAAATAGGTGTGGCAGTGGTGCTTTCGGAGTTGAACCATAAAGAGTTCTACCACCTTCAATTAATTTAATAGAGTGTGTATAAATTTAAGTATGATACTATTAGAATTCCCGCTGTCTCGCCTCACCTCAGCCCCCATCACACTTCACCACATTAAAGAATCTCTACTAGTTCTCTGTTACCATACAGCTTCAGAAGTTGTTTCGTTGTCAGCAGACAAATTTTTTCAAAGAAATCATTAGTAATTGTTGGACTTCATTCAATTTATTCATGAAAATCATTCATTATTTCAAATTCCTCTTTTTCAATGATCCATGTGTCGAAAAACACGAATTTGACTCAAGGGATCTCTACATTTGGGTAAAGCTTTTGTTCATTCTGTTGCCATTAAAGGAATGTCCCGATTACTAGCCACTTAATAGGGTGACAATATAAATTTAATGGTGTTATGGGAGTCATAAACACTAAAATTTCGATAAATTTATAGCTAAGGAAAATAAAGAATCATCTGCTGTAGGGCATTTTTTGTAGTATTGTATATGTTTTTTATAAATGTAAGGCGTACTTATAATACGCTATTTTTTACTACTGATATTTCAATCTAGTTACATGGATTGTGGACACGGCGAAACTGCTATGGCGGAGACAAAACGTTGACAATCAGAAGTGGTAGATTAATCTGTCTACCCTACGTCTAGTTTGTTTTTTATTTTGGAACCTAAAATAACCCTCATGCATTAAACTCTGCATTATTTATGATGTCCATAATGTCTGCGTCCGACCGAATTCGATCTTTGGCCTACGGTTATCATCACAACCTTCGGTCGAAGCCGAAACCATAACAAAATCAGTTGCAAATTGTCTAAAAGTGAATGATATAACAATTCGAACCATTTATGCTTTGCAACTTGTCAAAAATAACGCTTCGAAATAATTTAATCGCGATTTAGTGCAATTTGTTCGTTTGCTAGAAACCTTCTTGGCCAAAACTTCGACCCATTTTGGCCGAACACTAATATAGTCATAATTAATTAAAATATGTCAATTCTGCGATAAAATTAGTCTAAAACCATATATTGTCATTTTTGCATTTCAGGATTCCACAAATGAGCTGACATTCTTGCGAGTTCGAAGTAGAAGACATGAGATTCTGATAGCACCCGATCGCGAATTTATACTTATTGTAATACAGAACACGTCAGACTAGTCATAAACGACAACGAGATTGAAGCAGGGAATGATGCACCATCATTATGAGTGAAATATTATCAATCACTAAGCCTAAGGGGTCATTCAAGTATTATCTAAGCTCCAAGAAAGGTGATTATTGCTTCGCTTAATTTTGAAGTGAAAACTTGTTTAGGCGCGTTGGGCACTTTTTAAGTAAACAAAAATAATGGAACTCGCGTCAATGTCACGGAATGCTTTCCATGGGCAGTCCTCATGACTGCCTTTTTAATCGACTGCGTCAGGAGGGTAATGGTTTTTTATGGAGGCATGAAGATGTTTATTTCTGTTTATGTAAGCGTAAGGGAGAGTAGTCTTGCTTTCGCTGACAAGCGGGAACGGCATGAGTGGAGAGGATTTTATTACAAAAATTCCGCTTATATAATACTTAAATGACCCCTAATTTTAATGTTTAAGTGATAATATGGTACTTTAAGCGATGTATTATTTTGTGAAGTGATTGGCAGGAATAACTAATTTATTTTTAATAGATTTATTTTTATATTTTCTATGGATACTCATTTGCATAACAATAGATACTTTTTAAAATATGTAATTGGTATATGTATTACGTTCGAAAAATATAAAGTTAAATTTTACTATTGGTTTCATATCTAATTGAATGCTATTTTAGGGTTCATTCACATTGAGGTTTCTCCATCGCGCTGTCTGCGCTGGAAAACGCCATTGGTGACCATTTTAGATAGTCATTTAGTAGCCATTCTTGACACACTATTAAAGTTATCTACTTCTATATTCTTCTTTCCGTGTAAGGCATGAAACCTTAAAGCCTATCATTAAGAAATTCAGCTTATACGTAACGATAAATTCCAAGAACGGTTTGAGTTGCATTTGAGGTTCAATTCATGTGTGTATGCAGAGGTGCGTGTATTTTGCATTCTTCCGTTTTGTTCAAAGCATTTATAGGATTGTCTTCTTTGCTGAATACACAGGTAACTGTACATATAGCAGCTTACAGCGTCCCAAGACCTTGATCAGTGCGTAGCGTTGGTAGCACGAGCGTGTTTCAGCGACCTTGAGTCGATTCTTTACATTCACGTAAATTGCATTAAATTTTAACAATCCTAACTTATATATTACACGCTTTTTTACAGACTTAATTACTGTGCCTAGAGCAACACTTTGAGATCTGTGCTCGGCGCCAACAAGAGCCAACCAGTGCTTCCAGATGCATTGTAATTACAGTAGATCTACTTAATTTTCAACTGTCTACTGTAATGAGTCATTACAGTATACAGTAAATTTTATTGCGATTATGATCGATGAATGACTTTTTTTCGTCAAATTGCAATCAGGGAATGGGATGACCTATTTTTTCCTTCAAAATTGTTAAAAATGTTATCTAATTTTGTACCAAAATACTGTAATTTTAGTAGGAAACTACTGTAATTTTATAATCAGGATTTGGAAGCACCGGAGCGGACAGACATTACATATAATGAAGCCATCAGCGTCAAGCAACAATTTATCCATTATACATCAGGTTAATACATACTTATTGCAGTGTTAAGTTTTCTGTATTTCTAGAGTAATATTTTATAAGATTTACATGCAATACTACAAAAACACTCAAGTTATTTGATTCTTTTAATTAATAAAGTCTCTATATAGATGTAGTTTGCTACATGTAATCCTGTATTGCATTATATTTAGTTGTGCAAATTGGTAAATTTTGTTCTAGTTAATATGAACTTAATAATTCACATTATAATAAGTGTATAAATAAAATATTTATAAGTAATTAGTCGTGTTTTTTTAGTACGATTCATTTTGTTTAAGGGTGATAAATAAAAAGACATTCTGGAGTTGTTGATCTTTATTAAAATTATCAGCTAGATGATTTATAGCAAAATAATTGATTTAAAATTGAAGTGGACTTGAATTATTTGGCGTTGCGTGTGCGTTAAAAGTCGTGCTGTGTAACTAAAAGGATAAAAAAAAACAATACGGCAGATGCCTGTGGCAAGTATCTTGTTCAATCATGACCGTGTATTGATTGTACTACTGAAGTGTAAGGCCTGGCAAGCTAAATTTTGCTACATTAATGCTAGTTTTCATCTACTCATAAAACCAGACAAACTACTTCGAAAAATCTTGTTTAAATTTAAATCTCTAAAAATTTTATTTGCAAGCTAACTCAAAAATGGTACATGAGTGACTACACAAAAACATTTCTACTCTACGACAATAAAATTACATGCGTGTATCAATGTTTATGAATTAAGCAATTGATTCAAAAATAGGCGTCTTTTGTAAAATGATTGAGTGGATATCACATTTAAAAAAAGCCCAACTAATCAACGAAGAATTCATCCAGCATAAAAATAAGTTTTCTGTCTTGGAATAGGCTTACGTACATATTTGCTTACCTGGAATCGACCCGGCCTTTTTGTGTAACTAAGTATATCTGATTTCTGTAGATTTCTGTTATCGCTGTCGATATTATTTTTCAATATTCTTATTTTAGTTTTTTTTAAACAAATCTAACGTAACCAGTAGCGTGGCGTTCGTTTTATTTAGTTCCACAAATTAATACTACTTTTTTAAATAAATATTTTGTATTTGTTTTTTATACTTACGTAATTCTCTTTTTGAAGCTCCTAATTACTTTTGACATTTAGAATTAAATATATTTTTATATTATTCAATAAAGGTTGCATGCACCGTATTTGGAGTCCAAGGGCGTAACTACTATGAGTGTTTTATATATTTTTTTATTATTAAATTATGAGAAATATATTAAAAGGTATATAGATAGGGTACTACCCCTGTATAAAATTACGTATCAACCCAAAACTGTCCCACTGCTGGGCTCTCTATATTTATTATATATTTTAGGTTAGAGTTGGCAAAGTACGGATTATAAAGTATGAAATATTAGTCTCAGGTCAGATGATTTTTGTGCGCCCATCTGATATCTTGTAAAAACAATGAATTACAAAAAGAGGAAGAAGAAGATAACAAAGAACATCAATTTGGATATAATAAAATTATGCAGAATATAAATTGTTTTTTTTTTAATATAATTCATTTAGGATCTCTTTCTAGGTGTTGCCATTTTTGACTCCCAGGTAGGAGTAAATGTGCATATACTTTCCATAATAATTTATTTAAAAAAATCGACCAATAAGTCGAAGAAGTAAAAACTATGAATATAAAATAAGAATATTATGTATAAAATTACATTGTATAACGTACAATGTTAATTTTTTTGGAGATGTTAAGTTAATTGTATCAGATTTATTATGAACATAAAATTAAGTCATGTGTATT
>DWLI01004387.1:0-10896 GCA_018249915.1 Cecropterus dorantes dorantes
TTTGATTGATATCGGTTCAGTAGTTTAGGAGTTTAACGCGGACAAACAACGTGACACGTAATTTATATATATTAAGAAGATAATGTAAACTTTCTTTACACCAATCCTCACTCTACGTACCTTAATCTCATAGAACCTGAAGAATACATTTGCTTTGAAATAATTGAGCGCCTCGTCAATAATATCGAGCTCAATTTTCGGGCTAATTGGAGCGGGTCCTCTGTACGTCGTCCGAATAGGCAACAGGGCCAAGTTGCCCACAGACTTGGTGTTGTCCACCAGCGTAGAATGGTAAGCCTAGTAACATGTACAGTATTAATAAAAGTCCACTATAACAAATGTTATTTCTAAGTAACTCTAGATTTACCGGCATTTCTGTAAGCACTTGATGCAGACACACCCCAGATACAATACTGAATAATAGAAAATATTTATTATATTAGTGTAATATAAATACACGGTAAAATAAATAAGAATTAAATGTTATTACTAAATATGTGAATCATACACAAAATTCGCCTACTCAAATCAGGAAATTACAACTGTCATATTTGACGTATACATTAAGCCATCACGTTACTGATCACCCAACCGTAGTTAATTAGTTATACTATCTGCATGCTCATAAAATACAGAGCTTTGTTATAGATACATGCAAATTTAGTTTTGTAATTTCTCTTTACCGTCTTGAAGGGCATAAATAAGCGCTGCCGGGTCAATGCTGCAGATTATTCATGATACTAATTACAATAAATGACAATTTTAAAGGGAAAATTTGGGAAAAAAAGGTCACCTACATTCTCTTTACATTGTGCAATTTGACGACGAAAAAAAAGGTCATTTTTCGATCACAATCAAAATAAAATCTACTGTATTGTTCCGTAACAGTTTGACAATTTTGCCTAAAAGCCCCTGATTCCAAGTTAAAACTAAATACATTCTTTACGGAACCGTACGATAATTATCGTACATGTACGCTGGATTCGCTATTAACGATGAACGATAGTACATTATTATGGTACGATAATTTTCATTACGATTTTTTAATAATATTTTGTGTTGCTCATGATATATTTTTTCAGAAATGAGTTTTTTTTTATTTTTTGTCGTCGTTATATTTTTAAAAAACTTATTTTTACTCGTTGTATATTTTGAGATGACGATTTTTCTAAATGATCCAAAATACAATAATTTTACGACTGTCGCTTAGTCTGTGGTCATTGTCATATTGACAATACCCCAAAACTTGTCAAAAGTTTAAAATGTCATTCTTTACCAATACAATATTTAAAAACGTGGTGTAAAAGTTTTCTAAATTTCATAATAGCATAAGTAAATTGCTTTCTTTTATATAAAAATATTAAAGTTTTTAAAATGGCAACAGATGTGAGCGATAAAGTGAATTCAATACTAGACAATATTAAAAAAAGTCAAAATAGCGCGGATTCTGAAGACTCTTCAGAAGTTCCAATTTTAACAAAACCGAAAAATAAGAAAACTAATAATGAATCAGATATAAGGGGTAAGCCAAAGTCTGGCAGATTCTGGAAATCCAAGAAAGAAAGGTATTTTATATTCCTAGAAGTTTAGCATAGCTAAACATGGTATAAATAAAAGCTGTTTCGTTGATGCTCCTTATTGTGTATAGCATAATTATGGAAGCTTTAATTACTTTCTTTATTAATTTCAGATTTTCATCAATTAACAAAACCAAGGGCTTGAAACAGGACTTTCAGAAAAAAACTGCATTAAGACTGGAATTAAAACGCACTAAAGAATTATCTAAACAACTAACAGAACAAATTAAAGAGAGGGAAGTCAGCCGCAAGGAGCGCAGGCGGGAAAACATCAAGCGAGCCGAGGAAAATAAGCGAAAGTCAGAAATAGTACAAGTTATCACCAACACAGCTAAGCTGAAGAGAATGAAGAAGAAGCAGTTGAGATTCATCGAAAAAAGAGACACTAATAAAGCAGCTGAAAGCAGTAAATGATATGACACCATTTTTTATTATAGGTCCTTATTATCTAAGATATAAAATGAATGAAAAAAAAATTCAATAAATATGTGTAAAAAAATATATATTATTCTTTGATTTAAATTTGTAAGACTGGCCAACTCGTAATTTATAGTCAAACAAAAAACCCTAAGCTGTCAAAAGGAAAACATATTAAAATATAAACGAACTTTGTCTTAAAAAGTAAATATAATAAATGTGATTTTTGGAATCGACATAGTAAATTTAATAACATTAAATGTCGTTTCTTTTATGAACAAAGAAACCCAGTCGTGTTTTAATTTATTTTGTTGTCCCAAAAACTTTAAAAATATTATCTTATATATGTTTAACTAAATTTTTACCACAGCTCTGCCTGTTTGGGTCATGTTTCTTTAGAATGTTTTGGGTCAAGTGATCAGTGTGTATATCATCTGATCTTTCTCAAGTCCCTAGAATAAAGATTGCAAAAACATGATTTACCAATTATTTTGAAATTCACAGAATTTTACAGAAAAAGCAACATGGTGATTTTAAGATAGCCAACATTTCAGTTATTATTTTGATATAAATGCAAAAGCCGTGTGCATCTTTACAAGTGACCTTTGGGCTTAATAAATAATCATCATTTTTTTAAACAGTGTTGTGATTTCTATAATATGTCAAAATTGGAGGAATGGATTTTTCAACAATATTATTTTAGCGAATTAACTGAATTTATTATGAACTAATTAGTGAGTACTTGGGCACATTAATGGCTTTTCTTAAAATTTGGTCAACACCCCTTAGTAGTGCTATAGGGTTTAATACCCCTATGCATCTATCGCATAAGCATGTGTCAAATCAATGTAACAAATCTACTGACCACAACTTACCCTTAGCATTCTCCATAGACAGTGCATACGTTTGTTTTTATTCATTGTCACATAATTGCAAATCATTTCATCAATCATATTGAATTAATATGTAAGGATGAATTAAAAAATAAAAGTAAAAAAATACTTCATCTAATATTTTTATTAAGTATTGTAACCACATTTCACACATACATATAAAAATATTAAATGCACTTAATATTCGTGAATAAGTAGAATGTCATGTGTGGGCAATATTTACAACTTGTGGTGAGACATTATGACAGTAATTTAATTACATAACATCGATTTTATGTACATTGAACTTTGAAAAAATTGTTCACATTTTATATATTCGTTCAAAAAAGGTTTACTTACAAGATTAAATTGACAAATTTTATGAAAAACTTCCACAAAGTAATTTTGGGTATTTGATTTCAAGATTTCATTAATATTTGCAATTAAGTCAAGGCGCATTTTAGTCAAAACATACTAATACACCTAAATTTAAAGTTTAGTTAACCCCTATTATAAAACCGGAATACAGTACCAAATGCATCAAATAGCAGTAGAGTGCCACAAATCTACCATGTTTTCATCTAAATATGTGGTTAAAGGAATATCAATAATCAGATTTTGTTGAATCCTAAATAAATGCTCTCATCTCATAGTTGATTCATTTTCAATTTTGTGGCATTAATAAAACTGTATACAATTTAGTCAATTTGAGTCTAAATATTCTATTTAAATAAATTGTTTCAAATTTTACTAATAATAAATGTACATTGCAAGATGATAATATTATGCTGTAATATATTTAACCTCTATTAAAACATACATTTTTAATAAGCTTCAGCCAATTGCAACAATAAAATGTAATTTACAATAGTAGTATATTTACAACTGCAGGCGCAAATTTAATCACTTATTTAAGAATTGAATTTTAACAAGACCCTCTTTATAACGCGTATGTCTCTATTTTCCAAAATCTTTATGCATAAAATATAAGCCTCAAGACACTGTATCACTTTTTATGTCAAAAAAATACTGCATAATGTTAGGTTTTATCTTTGCATACTAAACTTAGCAATAACAACTATAAAGTATAAAAAAGTAGTTATCGAAAATCAATATAAAAAATTCTATAAACTCATATCACTCATACCAAATACACTTATTTATGATGCTTAACACTACATAATATATTTAACGTTCTCATTTAAATTCAATCAAATAATTTACAACAACAATACAGTTGTTATAATAATAACAACAATAGTTAGCCTAAGTTCAAATCTAGACTATAATTTTATAATTATTTTTTTTGTCTATAATACTTCTTTTAACGCATAGAAAAAATCTTTATTGAAAACATCAGTCCAAGGCAGTGATAACAAAGTTTGATCGTACAACTCAAAATATACCTTAGAACTAACAAAACGCTTATTTAGCAAGACGTGCAGAACGAACGAGGTATACATTTCGGCGATAACAAATGCCAAAGACAAATTTACAACTGCTAATGAGATTCATCTAGACAATATGGCTAACTTTTAATTTTTTTAATGATAAATATGATCTATGATTCATCAATAAAATTAGAAGATGATTAGAAGACTTGATTATTCACAAAAATATAATTTCATTTAAACATTAAAATTAATAAGAAAAGATGCCGTGTTAAATTTAACAGTATAAATGTTATACGAGTGCACTTTATCGAGATAATTATACTGTCAAATACATTTCCATTCGATTTTTTATAGTATATTGTAGCGTAAGGTACACCCCGATGAGATTTAAGTATATAAAGTAATCAATATGTATATTGATTATTCTATATAGGGGTTGGATTTTGGCACCTATTACACACTCAGAATCTTATGCAAACGTTGATTTACCGTTGCAAAGGAAAAATACGCTATATTCCTTTTTTAATATATACCTATCCTTATTACCAACCCTTCCTTTGGAAATTAGCATGAAATAGTAGAGAAGTATAAAACATTTCGCCATAAAATTACTGCAAAAGTTTACTGGTTACTATCACACAAAATACGTAAGAGTTGTTAAGTATTAAATTGAGTACTTTAATTGTATTTTTTAGAGATACAAAGGCGGTGTTTTTTCAAATAGATAAACGAGTATTCAATGTTGGAGTATACTGGAACACAGCTGGGAGAGTGCAGTTTCCAACTGTAGGCTATACGGCAGTATAACAATGCCCGTTATAAATATTCAATTTTTTTTTTGGTACCAAAAATCGAAGTTTGTCAATTGCCTTTGCCAAATTTCGATCTTTGGCATGCAAGAATCCGATAAGACAGATTTTATTTTTAATTACGGGCGTAGTACAATAATTAGAAATAGTTGTGCACTGGTTTTAATGGTTACGTTAGTTTTATCAAACGTCTTAAAGTTACCTTGTCCTGTTCTTTCCATTTCATAATTAGTTGTACCCATTGTGATGGAACCAAAAATATATTTATCAACTAATTATAACCTAATCATAACACTACACTGTCTTTAAAATAATGTTAATTTTATTACAAACACATTATTTCGCACTATAGCCTAAGGCAGTTAAGAGAGTTACAGAAAAATTAAATATAAATATTAAAAATGTATACTTTGATCATTAATAAATTACAATTTTTTTACGAACATACTCATAATAGTACATAAAAATATTGTAAAATGTTTCCATTCAATTACAACAATATTTTTCGTAACTATTCAACTTACGTTAATTATTTTGTGACCCTCGAATACTGGCAAAAGATTCACAGCATTGATCGCACTATGAGGATAGACGGGACCTAATGAGAAATTTGCATTTTGCGGAAATAACAAAATTGTGTTCGCGTTGTAGGACGATAGATGTTATGTTATGTTTGTCCATTTCCAGCACGAAATCGTCACTCTTTAATTCCTTAGACAATATACATTATTGGGAGTAGTTTCAAGTATTTATCTCAATTTCCCAACATTTTAAGTTCGGTCCCTATCGTTGTCACTGTGCATTAGTATCCGTCATGGATCATGAAGCTGACGGTCAAATTCAAGTCAGAATCAGCGAGAGCCATCAAATTACGGTTCATCATTTAACATCTTAGACAAATCAAACAAATATACCAGGTGTATATTTCTTTGTAAATAAGTATGTCGGAGTAAATAATTTTAATTAGGAATTGTTATACAAAGGATATCAGATTTTTTTAATAAGTCTTAGCATTTTATGGTGGAAGAAATGGTAAACAATAATTCCTTAAAGGGGGTGTGACAGAAGTAAATTTCATAGAAATTTGTTAGTAGTTGCCTCCATACAATAATGTTCAAGGGAACACTACGGACACGATAAATATTTTTCACAATATATAACAAACAATTTTATATGAGAAAATGACAGTTCAAAAAGGCTGCCAAAACTCCTCAATGATTTTGGCCGGGCGTAATCATATTTTGTGGAAAATCGTTAAGAGCCTAGATGGATAAATAAGATCCTAACACGGCGAAGACACAGAATTCATGCCCATCCTCTCTGTACAAGCATATGGAATGATCTTGAATTCTAGAATCATTCAAGATTTTACAAATGTACAACTGTGAGTTATGACAATAATTACATAAGGTAAAAAAATGCCTTACTGTAACTAAAATAAGACTTAATGAAAAAATCACTTCTACTCGCCAAATTCAACAATTAAATGAGGACAGAGAATTTATCATTTTATAAATTTGTGTATATAAGAATTCGTTACATAAAATACAGTTAGAGAACTTGAGTCAGTACATAGAATTAACATACTATTATACAATAATATTATAGAATGAACTCTTCATAATTTGTGATTTTCATAAGGCCGACGATATCATCCAACGAAGATATCGCGGCGTTGAAAGTAAGTCTGTAGTTTTAGGCTACCCGACACGTACATGATAAACTTATTCTCACTGAGTTCAGATCATAAAAACAAGTGTCCTTGCAAATTAATTAAACAACTACTATCGCCACTCAGAGAGCAGTGTCCGTTACTATAGTAATGTGAAAAAACCGCTGCCCGCGCCGCTATTGAGGTGAGCAAGCAGTATTCTGCATATTGTGCTCTCTGTCGGATTTATTCGACTTTAATGACTCGTAGTGACATAATCCATTTCACTGGAAAAGATCGATAAATGTTTTCCGAATCCTTGTTAGTCCTTCATCAGTGAAATTACTTAAATGTAAAAATGACATCCATATCACAGGACTGAAGAAAGCACATTCAATCGGGTTACATTCACTAATTAATAAATTATTATCCCACCGATGTAAATTTTAAATCACTGGCGCTTAAAAATATCATATAACATCATTATTCTAGGAATCAATACAGCATCACTTCTGCCTGCTCTTAGCTCGAAATATCACACTACGGCCCGCCGGCAACGATTTTTAACATTACTATAGCGTACTGTCGTAGAAAGAGATCACGTATACAATGAAAACGTTATACATACCTATTCTAACACTGAAAAGCCATTACTCAGCAAAGACACTGTTTACACATAAAAGATAATAACTACACATAAATATGATGTGATATATATATATATATCAATCGTACATCTCTTGTCCATGGTATCAATGTAGCAAAGTATGAAGTGACACGCCTACTTGACATATCCTTTATTTTTATGATCTGAAGTATACCATTCACATTACATAGTGGTTGCGTTTCAATTGGTACAGGCTCGACGATTTAACATTTTCACTTGACCGCGATTGGAACGTGTTTGTCACAGTTGAGATCTTCGGAGTCTTTTAGTTTTGTGAACCGGTGTTGAGTAATGGTTGTAGGTAATCAGTGGGAGCGGTCAAGTGTACGGCGTCGGCGGCCGCGTCACACGTCGAAGTCGGCGCCCGCCTTGCCCGACGGAGGGGCGATGAATGGCTCGCTCCACATCCTTCGGAGATCGCCCTGATAATCAATGTGTATTATTAAAATAAGGTATTTAACAAAATTATTTTATTAAGCTAACATAAATCAAGGTTATTTCTAACTAAGACAGTACGAAGAATACAAATCTTAAGATAAGTCGTTGGTATGGTTGAGAAACATTGATATTGATAATATATGTATTTTAATAATAAACCCATTTGCCGCTGATAATCAGATGGAACACTAATAGGTGTTACTGAAGGTACGGATAATACAAAAACAAAAAAAATCTTATACAACAAATTCTTATGTTATACCTGTTCTAATAATGGATCATTAACAATTGACATTTGACACAACAAATTTTACTGCTACCATATCAAGCCATATTATTATTTTCTCAAGGACATCCTTAATGCCTCCGAATCAAAATCTTATTATTATCACGTAAGCGGTATCCCTTTTATAAGTCCGTTTAAATAAAATGGACCCCTCAATCTATGTACCATTTCACAGAATCATTAATTTCGTCAGCATTAATACAATAAGTGCAACAATACCTTAACATAAGCCATGGTGAGCAAGGGCAGCAGGGTGAAGGGCACGAGGTACAGCAACGCGGGCTGCGCCGCCTTGAACACCTCGGCGGACACCGTCGCCGTCAGCAGCCCCAAGAAGTAGCCCAGCAGGGAGCAGTGGAAGTACGTCAGCCGGGAGCCCTTAAACATTACACTAGTATTAAAACAGAGCTATATTTGCATATCGTCGTAAGTGATATTTGGTAAATTTTCAGGACAGCCCAAAAAAATTGTATTTTGTATGAAATTTTTCAGAATGGAAAGTGGTTAGAGCCGCCCATATTTATACAGAACGGAGATTCTCTTTGAAGTCGGTCACTGATGCGTTGCTACTCTCGAGGACTAAGATGGTCACCTCATATATAAATGAGCTGGCAAACATCCATTTCACCTCACACAAGAACTGCTTCATCTTAGAAATAGTTATTGCGATGGTACTTCATCGGTCAAAATACACTATGTTTTAATACCATATTTGTATTCTCATTGTAAATAAGTCAAAGCGCGAAAGAATCACATAGGTACAATTTTACATGAAAAATCAATTTATTCATTATATATATTCATTAATTATCTACGAGGAACTCACCATTGATCTGGGCCCGGGAACTTGGCCCATTTGGCAAACAAGATTGGCCTTCTTGTACGCGTCGTATCGAAGAACGAAACACAGTAGTAATCCTGGCATAACAATGTCACCGAGACCTGAAAAATATAAGATATGTTTGATTTATTTCGTTTAACTTGCAGTGGTCTCTACATACCAAATAGATATTTGCTGGAAACGCAATAATTATTTAATAGGTTATACGTGTATAATTGAGGATTTTAATTTAAGATTTTCTTCACTGTCATATAACCAAAATAAACATTTGTGAGTTGTAAGGTGAGGTGAAGATTTAAAGTGGTAAAGCATTCAGACATAAAAGTACCATATAAGCATGCGCCAGGTAAGCATGTCTACCAAACCCTTCAACCCAGAAGGCGTTAACACTTTATTAAGCAGAAACAAGTATGACGGCGATGAATCTCGAGTCGAACCAAAAAGTGTTCTACCATCTTTAATCCTGACGTGAGGTGGCAACATGAGGTCAGATAATTGGCCCACGTCCAACAGCTTGGCGGGAAGCGACAGCTTTACAAAAAGTTCCACCACCTTCCGTCATGACTTAAGTTGGATATTTGACGTGTGATAAATGGCCCGCAACTAACCCAGCATAGAGAAGTGTCCCTGGTGATGCATGGAGGGGAACACCAGCTTGGCGGGCAGCGACAGCTTGGGCGCGTCGCGCATGGCGCCGCCCAGCTGCAGCCGCCGCGCCACCACGTTCATCGGGTTCTCCGCTGGTCTGCAACACAAACAATTTGTATTATACTCAATGCTGGAACGGAATGGACCTCACTAAGAAACTTTATGTGAGCGTGAATTATATTAACTGCTTTAACAGAATCATAGTTGCCTGTGGCTGTGCCTTAATTATACTTAGTTAGAAAGCGTAATAAGAGATGTTACAACTTAGATCGTAGGAGCGACAACGACATCAAAACATGCATTTTTTTTAAGAGGATATGATATGATTCTTATGATAAGAGGTAACTGCCGCCTATGTACATCTATATTCAACCTCATCATCATGTCATCTTCTATGTATATCATTTATTAATGCTCGAAGAGGTCGAAAGGAAAAGATCGACCAATTTAAGGCTACACATTCAAGACACTATACAACACAATAATAACGTTAAAAAATATAACAAAATCATACTTAATTCAAATTTAATGATGCTTACCTGGTAGCCACTTTGACCATGACATTAGTGGTGAAGATGTACGACGAAAAGAACACCCAAAACACGTCGTAGAGCAGCAGGCCGGTGAGCAGCAACGTGGACACCTTCAGCGACGGCAGCCGGATCAGCGCGATGAACGTCACGCACAGACCCATGCCCATCGCTGGAATTGACAATATATATTAGCAAACTTAAGTGGCGTCATTTAATAACGTAACGTGATTTTGGGGATATCTTTATATTATAAGGAAACAGTGTTCAAATTGGACAATGCATATTGAAATTAAATTATTTCGTATAGACTTATACGAAATAATTTAATTTCACGAGGGAACTTACAACTTCTTAGAAACACTGTAATTGTTTCTTATGATCTTATCTTACGATTTTCTTGATCGAACCCTGACCTAAAATCCAGAGGTGAGATGAGAGGTCCAGCTAGAAACTCAGCTTTTTCTTATCCCTGTAGTTCCAAAACCGGAGTAGAGCAATAGTATACGCTGTCTGTAGCAATGGCAACTAAAAGGGAACTTTCCGAGGTTGTGGGCAGCTAGAGTGGGAGCTCGAATCCCCCGGCCAGCAACCCCGAGTAAGACGACTACACATACCGTCATAAACACCAGAGGGTGGGGTGAGCTTGGCACTTGGACAAAGTGACAACGCGTTCAAAGGATTCCGGTTGTGTTCCTTTGGAGGTCCTTCGCAACGCCGTAAGAATACCAAATAATTCGGCCCGCTCGGGCGCGGAGTGGCGGCC
>DWLI01004388.1:0-10896 GCA_018249915.1 Cecropterus dorantes dorantes
GTTCAAACTTTGCATGTTAACGGAACCCCAAGTGACCCTACAAAGTGATATACCCAATGTTAAAAACCACGAATATAGCCCCCCTTTTCCCCCCCCCCCCCCCCCCCCCCCCCCCTAACATTCTTGATCTGCCCCTCCCTGTATCCTGAGAATCCTGGCTACTCCCTAGGCTGTAGTCGTATATATAAATGTGTTTTATCTATGTGTTACGTCGTGTGGTTGTTCACCTACATTCTACAATTAGTACATCGAATTTAGACCATTAGGCGACGTACTTGTATTAGGTTTAGGTAGGATGCTTTATTAAAGAATACTATGGTTTGCTTATAGTACGTGCAACTAAATTTAAAGTACATGAAACTGAATTCAAGGAGCAATGTGCAATATTATATGTAATATCCGTTTAATGCTCCTTTATAAATGGATATTTTCACATTGCAATAAAGCCATTTGTAAAAGTTAAAGTAGTAGAGCAAGAGCCCGTGAAATGATAAAAACACAATAACACTCAGTTTAACAAGAATGCAAAGACGTTTATTAGAATGCTGAATATTAATTACAATAAATAGTTAATAGGTCTTCCGGCAGTTCCACCGCGGAGATGCGCAGGCGCAGGAACACGGCGCATGCGTGGAACTGATGGAAAATCGCGTACCAGTTGATGGATGACCCGACACCAAGTAATTAGATTTGAATATTAATATACCCTATGAAAGAAACAAAACAATTGGTTAGTTACATCATTAAAATAAAATCTATGACATAAATATAATTTGTTAATGTCTAAAATCGACACGTGGATCCCCAGCGTGTTCTCGTATTGCGATATTATTCTATGTACTTGTATATATTTTACTATGCATTTGATAAAACAAGTACTTTTTCGGCTGAATTTTTTCACTGCCTATAATTTTAGCAATTGAAATTAGATGGTGGAAATATGTTAAATCTGACCAGATGGACTGATGAACTTAAAGAAATCAGCAGGAAATCAATAAATTCTGAATATATCAGATCTTGCAATGCCGCTAATAGAATGGTTATTCACAAAATGGTTATAAAAAATATTTTATTTTTCAATGGGCAACTCTCTAAGTTATCTAGAGAAAGTAAGTAATCCATGTAAGTAGTTCAAGAGCAATAGCTTATTAGCAAAGAAATTTATTTTTCACTGTGTAGTAATTAGTTATCATGTGAGATTTAATGTAACAAGTAACAAATGCTCTCATTTAATTGTTTAGTGAGGAAGTAAACAAAGCGCGTCTCACTTAAGTAACAACTAACGTTTACAAAAATTAGAAATCATGATAACATTAGAAATAGTAATAGTCATAAATGTTAATAAATCTTTCATACCTAAGAAGACCTGGATTCGAAGATCCGTACCCGCCGCTCGGAATTCCCCATCCGCCTAAACCGCCCGCAGACGCTGACGCATCAGCATTCGCGTTAGCCCTCGCTGGAATTAATAAGAAAAATAATTACTTTCAGTGCCACGTGCAACAATAAACTTTTTTATAAATGACAAATATTCATTTTAATATTCATACAGCATCAATTTTCATTCGTATATAACACACACTCGCTTTCTACACTTATAGCTCCGCACTAGGATTTTCTGCTGTGTCTCGGGTGCCATGGACACACGAAGACGAATACAAACACCTAAACCGAGAACAGAAATCTAAAATCATCATTCAGATATCTGTCTGGCCGGGAATCGTACTCTGAACCCACTGCGCGTCAGACAGGTATTTTGACCGCTTCGCCAAGCGGGTCGTCGTATATCAAAATAATACTTACGAGTATATTTGCGATGAGTGTTATCGCACCCTCGGTAAAGCATAAATAGACCATATTGCAAAAATGACATACCTAAGCTTTTTGATTATCTTTTTTAATTTCGTCATAAATACAGAATGAGCCTTTTATATAAAACTGCAACATATAAAAGAACAATATTATTGAGATTTTCCGGCTACTGTACGAAATATAAGGGAAATTGTTGGAACCAAACTTACAAGTACGTTCCAGTCAAATAACAAAATGACTTGCTGTAAATGTGCAATAAAAATATGCGTGCTTGCATAAAAAGGTAATAGGAACTTAGCAAACCAAAATAATATGTTACATGGCATATTAAATTAGTGTATCCATGTAATTTGACACACATTTAACTTTTGTTGCTCTAATAAAGAGCGTGAAATCCGTTATCTAATTATACGGTTCATTTGAATCGAAGGCAATTTAGTCTCTGTTTTTTGTTACTATGATACACTTAACAGCAGGTGACCGTATTGGACCGTTAGGTGAATGGAGCCGTGCGCGCTGGCGGCAATTGAACTTAGTTTATACCAAATCTACTGTTACTGCTCTACAACACAATGCTTACAGCGGACCACACTTGCATACCAACACGTGTTCCGTTTAAATACGTATGCAGAGACGCATTCGCAATGCACTTAGTCGCCTGGGAGTCGCAAACGTCTCCAATTTTCAAACCTGTTTAAGTTCCTCATACCAGACTCGACTTACAAAATGCGTGTATTCTTTTAATTTGTTCGTGTTTACGTTTAGCTAATTTCAACATTCTTATCGAAAAAACTGAAACTGTTGAAATTAGCTAAACGTAAACACGAACAAATTAAAAGATAATTAGCATTTTAAGTAAGAAATGTTAAAATTATGTTCACATAATAGACTATGTATTTTTAACATTTTATTTTATCAATAACATAATATTGATTGCTTTTAAAAATGTATTACTAATTGTTGCATTCGTTTTATGTCTATCCAAAAGTGTATATTTTCATCGGCACAGTACATTTGAATGCCAGCTTGCAGCTCTACTCTTATAAATAAAAAATATTTGATCCTTTTTTCGGAACCCTAAAAGAGTGTTGTAAATTGTCAATGAAAACGAGCTTGAAAGCTTGTTTTAATTGATCGCTTTTTCACATAATCTTCTAAATTAAAATGAATATACATTATGATTGCCTCATTAGGTTATACTTACCATTTCCATATCCGTCAGCGCCCGCATTCGCGTTAGCATTAGCATTAGCATTAGCATTAGCACCACCGTAGGGGGGGTAGTATGGTAAAGGCCTTAGGGAGCGCCGCAAGCGCCGCAGCGGGACTGGCGCGGACGCATGGCCTTCCGCGTCGATGGTATAATACGCACGAGGTACGTAGTACTCGCCTTCTGTAATAATAAAATAAATACATTCGTTAGTATACTAATTTACGATTTCCAATATTAGTATTTGACAAGGGTTTAATATCTGATGGCTTATTTTACCAATTAGACGTATTGATCTGTTACCCTTGTGTAGGAACTTTATATGAAAGAAGTTTTATAGGTATATAAATAAGTAAGTTCTATACTCGCACATCTATAGTAACATTTTATATGAATATGAGATGCGTGTCTGTTTCTTATTCAATTACGCAAGAACCAGTCCATGTAAAATTTGATGTAAATCAGATTTACATGAAATTTTACATGGATATAGCTCATTCGGTGTGCTACGCGGTTTCACCCGCTACTAAATAAGTAATAAAACAAACAAACATATCGTGATGTTATAAAGCATAAATATTTCTACAATTCAAATCAGTACTTCCTAGATTTGCGGGTTCAACAGCTCAGCGCGTTATATTCGTATTATTAAAAGTGATCTGAAATAAATCTGTTTATACGAGTTTTAAATCTGTAATATTAATGAAAACTTATCTCGTTGAAGTCTTTTCTATGACATAATGATATACTCGTATAAGTACAGTACCATTTGCATAGCCTTATAGGATAAGAAATATTTATATCTTAAGATCTTAAGAAATCAGTGTAGTTCGACCGGGGAGGTTCCACCGCCACGCCTATTTCTAACGTGAAGCAGTTCTTGCGTTTCGGTGAATAGGTGTGGTGGCCAGCTCACTTGTATTTGAGGCGATCATATTAGTCCTCGGGACACCTGTTTCATAAGAAGTTGCTTACAGATTTCCATGGGCGGTAGTGACCATTTACCATCATGTGGACTGCATGTTTACCTCAATTTAATAATATAAAGAATCTCCAAAGAATCACAGGTAATATATACTACTGAACATTACATGTCTTCCTCGTCTTTTATAGAAACGTTTTGATGTTCGCAATATTGAAATGAATAAAAACAGCCGATATTATATGTATATAACATAAATTGTATCTTTGTAATAGATTATTCAATTTAGTGTCCCACCTCTTTACTCTGTAAAATATTTAATACTTTTGTTGTCTATTCTTAGAATTATCTTTGAGCTCCTTACAATCTCTATAATTATTTTAACCGCAATAAATTTAGTTTTAACGTATTTTCCTTTGGATATTACTCAACAGTCACTGACAGTGTGACACGATATTATAAATGGAGTATCGCATAGTAAACGATACTTATATTGACAATGGCTTGTGTTTTCCCTATCATGAATGTACGCGTTTTCGTGAAGAAATAATTTTCCTTAAATCGGAGCTCTTTAACTATATTTCAGACGAAAAATGAGTGGATTGGTCAAAAAGATGTAGAGTCATGAATGACCGTTAACTACTTATAACAGTAATTCTAAGAAGGATTGACGTCAGACTATCAGGTTTATATTTTAAATCCAATAATATTCAATCGATATTACTGATATGTCTTGAAATTAAGGGCTAAATAATTATATCAGAGTTATTACTGCCGTAGAATTGTACATGTATCGTTTTAAACATATTTAGGCAGTCAAACTGAGGCATCATTATATTATAAAAAAGTACAAAAAATCAAGGATATAGATATAAGTGCCCGTGAGTCAGCAAATTGGCTGAGATCATCATTTAGTGTGTATGAGGATTTTTAACTCGACCTTACCTAATCGTGACTATATCGTCTGCTTAGTTAAATCGTTATTGATTAACATCAGCGTTTTTATTATAAATTTAATTCAAATGTAGGAATTTGTAAACAAAATTAAAATTACAAGGTTATGTTATCAAAAAAATATAATATGTTACAGATACAAGTATAAAATGTACACAGATACTACCGAACTTGTAACTTAAAGTTCATTAAATTTATAATATCACTTTTAATTGTATAATATTAAATCTGAATTAAAGAGAAATCTATAGTAATAATATTATTTTATAAAGCCAAAATGAATAATACTATCAATAAGGAAAAAAATAGCACGTGATAGAACCCTATGTGGTTCGTCTCTGGAAGCACCACCGCCACACCTATTTCTGCCTAATAAGAGCAGTGTTAAGCGCTGCTGTGTTCTGGCTTGAAGGGTGTGGTAAGGGTGACACACTTATCCGAGACATGAAGATGAAAATGAAATGAAAATTATTTATTGCTAGAATGTAGTAATTAGATGACAGACTTTCTAACTTAGTCTTCAGGAGTAGCAACGCATCTGTAACCAACCTCAGGCAAGATTCTGATCTTATCTAGGATTTATTGCAGATGTCCATGGACGGCAGGAGCCACTTACCATCACGTGGACTGGATGCTCGTTTGCTACTTTAATATTATATAAAAAAAAAACCTGTATTGGTAACAGATAAATTATCATGATAGCAGTTTAAAAATGATTAAGACCAGGTATTCAAACAAATTTTGATTTCCGAATATCTATGTTGACACTTATTTATAAGCATCTATTGATATTACGAACTTTCAATACTATGTTTACGCAGGCTCCCTTTACAAAGTTGCTGATTAACCCAAATAGAAAATTATCTCCAGGCTATTGGTCCTACTTGTATCACCATAAATGTTCAACCACATCTAAATATACCGCTAACTTATAATGGTTATTCTTGTTTTCTCATTATTTATATGTGAAATTGGCCAATTTAGAAAAATTGTATATTTAATATATATTTCACAAAAGTTGTATTACACGCATTATGTTACATATATTATAATATCAAATTTATTAATGCCCATTTATTTTATTCATCACAAGAAGATCATGTTCGTGCAAAGACATTTATTTTACAAGGGACCATCTGAATCCGATCGGGAATTACTCATACCAATGACAAGCAAAAAGGAAAACAGAAAAGCCGACGAGTCAGCTTGAGTGATGGCAAAAACTGGGGGGCACTAACCTGCCAAAGCCACGGCCACGACGGCGCTTGCAAGTAGGATCACGATGCTATGCATTGTTACGTCTTCGTTGCACGGATGCTGCCACAAAACTGGCTCTGAATACCACCACACAGCTTTTATACATGATTTGGTAACGTCGCCGACTTGCATATCGTGCGCGCCAATACTAACGGTCATCGATACGAAAAGTTGGCGTCAAACTTAAGCAGTTTCAAGTCTAAAAACATCAAACAGCTATAAAAACTTGAACTATATTGCCAAAACGTAATTTTGTTGGAAATATCTATTCCGTGTTACAGACACCTACGTAACTATAAAGATAAACCCTAGTTCTTTACTTCATAAATTAAGTTTAACTGATATGTTTAAGGGGAGCAATGATTAAAACATGTTAGGAAAATAATATTTCAGTATAGTGCAGAGTATGCCAAGACATGTCACTCAAGAAACATCAGTATGTAGTTATCATAGTTATCATTATATTATTTATGTCTATATTATTTCTAAGAATAAATATTACTACAAATGGCCTTACCAGTATTTGATAGAACCCTTTGTGGTTTGATTCGCAGGATTTATTTATTATTTATTATTTATTCACCACACCTACGTCTGCCTGATTACAGCAATATTAAGCGCTGCTGTATTTTGGGCTGAAGGGTTGGGTAAGGGACACACAGGGGAGAATCGGGTATTGGTATTCAATTTTACTTTGTTTTACTTGAAAAGTTATTTTTTAATTTGTGTTACACATAGTTCTTTTGGTCAATAATTAATAACGCATTTAAAGTATGTTTAGTTTAATTTTCGGAAAACAGTAAATATTGTGGCTCTATTTCCCATGCAAGCATTAAATAGGCTCTCATTACCCGCATGTGTCGGGTAATGGGGGCGACTGCCTTTTTTATAAAATCGTAATTGTACCTTAATACACTCCTATAAATGCGTATAATTGTCACTGATCTTATTTGAGGTTAATTAGAAGTACACACGTTCGTGGCCGGCAGTGGCCACTTACTATCAAGTGGACTGCGTGCTCCATTGCCATTTTAATATTATAAAAAACCTACATATGATATAGAGATGGTTAAAATAGTTTGATACAATAGATAAAATCTTATTGATAATTAAACATTCTTATCTATAAATATAGCAGACACAATAAATAGATAGGTAGACATACTTTTATTTATACAGAGTGTATTATTCGGGGGCGTAATAGCTCGCCTCGCTATTACTTATTGTTTCAAATATCATATTAATTTTTTCTTTTAAATTTCACCGATGTGTCTTTTTTATAATTTCCTTTATATTTTTTGTCATATTTAAGTTATTAGGCACCTTTAATTTAGTTATTAGAAATCCCATTTAGCATTAACACCACATTTAGTGTCACAATTCTGTATGGTCCATAAATCAGTAAACTAAATGTAAGTTAATGCAATAACAAATAGCATGCCCAGTCATGGTATCAAAATCAATTATATACCTATATGAAACACCTTCAAAAGGTATTTATTATGATCTTGCCAAGTGTTAGTGTTTTCCAATATAGTCGTAAAAGATAACTCAAACAATTGGCTACGATGCCTGTACATTAAATTACTCTCCGTAAAGTAATGTAGGTAAAACACTAACATTCCTAATTAATAGAATATTTAATATGTATCCAACAATAGTCTATTAAAATGATGTTTATAATTTTATTGTTGATTTCGCTTATTGTAATGCTTGCTTTGTTTACGTATTACCTAGAAAACAGGAAAATAAGTTGCAGGAAAACACAAATGTCTGCCTGCAAAAATTATCTACAGATCCAATAATTGGTTTTATAAGTATTTACAGATTCGTCAAGCAGCCCAACTTGCGGCGTGACAACGGATGAGGCGAGACATCCGTTTTGATTCGGTTCTAGTACCTTATCCGTCGTGTGTTTATGCAATAGAAGTATCATTTATTTTTTTATTAAAACATACCATACACCTATATATAAAAATACAAAATAAAATTCCATGACATTACAGGTATAGGCACTGAAAAGAAAGGATTGCATGACATTGTAACAAGGATTATAATCAGACAACAACTGTTTAGTTGTTGTTCGTCATTTAAAAATAAAAATGCATTGTTCAGTGATATAAATTACTGGGAAGTCTATAACTTTAATAATAAGCACTAAAATAAACCACACACAATCACACTTAAAGACTTCTTAGGTATTACTTAAATAACTCTGCTAATAATAACTAAGCTAGACAAATCACTTCAATGAATTTTACTCACTAACATCACAGATACTAGCGTATAATAGCATGCGTTTCCACACTTTAATTTACAACGGTTCTTTAATTGATCCAAATTGTTATACACATTACAAATCAACGCATGCTCCACTCGTCTACCTGACGCGTCTAAAGTTTAAAAACTTACCGGAGGCATTATTACGGTCAATTATTACGGATACCAAAACTCTCATTTGAGTATCGTGATAAAGAGTAGTTCGTTGTTGAAAATATAACAAAATACGAGAGCCCTATGTTTCGTTACACTTATATATTTTTTTTTAATTATTATTATTAAACTTACTGAATTATAAATATTTAAAGATTGACTTCCTTAACAACCCAAATGTTAATATGCTAGCATCAGTAGCATAGCGTGAGTTTATGCCGCCCAGGGCGGAAATTTTAGCGAGCCAAAAAATTAGACTATGTAAATTGACGACCGAAAAAAATTGTCGACAAACTTAATGCTGCCGCCCGCTAAGTTTCGAGGTCATTTCTTACAAAGAGAAATACTGTATATTATGAAGAAAGTTTTTTAGGCTCATTAATCTCGATCAAACAAAATAGTTTAAGTTTGCGTATAATACACCTTAATGGATACAACTTTTAATAAAGGGTTCTAAAGGTAGAATATTAATAAAACAATCAATTATTTCTTACAAAATTTATTTGAAATAAAAATAACATCAAGCTTTAAAAATTGACAATCATCATAGAAATTATATAATTAATTTATGAGCATAATTTCACTTTAGGAAGAATAATTTTCATAATGGCTTATTACAGACACGAGTATAATAACAATCATGGATTCATTCTTACAATTCATTATAAATACATATATTATCCCCACAAAAATCTGTAATTATATTATCAGATAAGGAATTTAGTTAACAGAACAAAAAGTAATCAATTAAACAGAAGCACCGACTCCTTATATCTGGAATAAAGTGTTTAGGTTGTTATAAAAATAGTAATGACCGTCTTATGTAAAGGCAATATAAAAATAAATGTAAATAATTTAAAAAGCACTAATCATATTGGAATTCATGATGCATAAAAACTTCAAAATCGAAATGCAAAATATGAAATGGAATTTTTTCTTTAATGTGTACAAAACACAGTACTGTATAATCACTATCAATATATCAATATAAACAACAGTTAAACCTACTTTTAGTTTACATTTTAAAAGATATTTTTACAACCCTGTATCCACTATACTTTACGACAATAGTGTGTTTCGTAATCTAACGAATGTAGGTATCATAAAATACATCGACACGACAGTTACATTCAATCGTTCACTACTCGGCATCGGATACAATGCCACGGGTTTATACACTGATTAAATACCAATATTTTATATAAATATAACGTTTACATAGATCACGACACTACTTTAGGGAGGGCAACATCGAACATCGATTACAAATGCATCATTCATTTTGTGCGTCGACAATACATTCACTAAAACTTATATAACAGCAAAAATGATAGAGGAAATTAAAAGTTGTGTAAAAAATCTACTACCACTCGAAGGGGACAACCTATGGGAATACCTTACGTACAGAACGTACTAGCGATGTGCCAACTCGGAAAAACACGACTCGATTTAACTCGAGTTAAAGAGCACATAACCCGATTTAAACTCGAGTTAAGTAACGAGTTAACTGTATTGACGTGGGTAATAGATTTTTTTTTTGTTTCACTACGCTTCGTAGCACTACTAAACATCTCGTTATGGTGTATTCAAATTCGAGTTCATATAGTATTCAACCCGAGTAAACTCGAGTTATTCAATCGAGTTGACACATCACTGAAACCTACGGGGTGTTACTTGGCCTTCGCCGCCGCGCGCGCTCGCAGTGTCTTGTTGGTGTTCTGGTCAACCTCGGGCAGGTCCGACTCTTCGTTGTGGACCTTCTTCACTGCAATTATTAATATAGCACATTAACATACAATTTATGCTAGTTTCCTCAAGTAAATTATTATTATAGTACATTAATAAACACGACTTAATTATGCTAGCTTCCTCAAGTATTGAAGAGATAATGTTAGTTTTATTCTGCCGTAAAATATATAAATATGTAAAACATTTTAGGTGAATAAACATTAAGATTTTAAGGAATCTACAGTGATTTCTACTTTCAAAACATACTCCTACTACAAAGGTCTGATCTACTTAGTCTACTTAGTGTCACATCAGATGATAGAATGTAACATTTCATACGTTCTTTTCATTTGTAAATAACAAATTAATTACTAGGTTCTTCATTTATGACAACAACTCTCTTTTAAGTCAATGTTCCAACAATGAATATAGGTATTAGATTCAATTCATACATTGTACATAAATTTAGCACGTACGTAAGAAAACAAATTCACAATTTATTATTGTACTAGCTGAGCCCGCGGTCTCACCCGCGTAAAAAAGATATGTTAAAGTAACATAAATGTAAACTAAGATTTGT
>DWLI01004389.1:0-10896 GCA_018249915.1 Cecropterus dorantes dorantes
GTTTACCCGCTACTAAAAAAAAAACAAATATAGCGTTATGTTATATAGAATATAGCGTCCCTCAATAAATGGACTATTCAATATAAAAATATTTTTTTAATTCGAACCAGTGCTTTCTGAGATTAGCCCGTTCAACCAAACGAACTCTACTGCTTTATAATATTAGATACATTTGTTTGACATTGTAAATGGGGATGATTAGTAAAGAAAATTAAGTATGAATTCAATATTACCGACCAGTATGGTGACCGACTCGCATGGCAGAGCGGTCACCATACCGGTCTGACGCGCAGTGGGTTCCCGGTTCGATTTCCGGCCATACAGATATTTGAATGATGAATTTCTGTTCTGGGTCTGAGTATTTGTGTATTCGTCTTTTTGTGTCCATGGCACCCGCGACACAGGAGAAAATCCTAGTGCTATGAGTGTAGAAAGCGTATAAGCGTAATATTGAAATTAAGTAAATAAGTAAAGAAATACTAGCAAAATAAAGTTCAACCTTTAGATAATTATCTATCGTACAACAGAGTATAGTGCTTATTTTAACAACATCACTCATACTTTGTTTACATATACACATTTTTCATGTAATATGGAAGTAAGAATCTTGCAGTCCACTTGATGGTAAGTGGCCACTGCCACTCATGGACATCTGTAATCAACCCCAAATAAGATCAGTCTTACCTGAGGTTATCCACTGCGTTGCTACCCCTGAGGACTTGGCACGCCTCGGATAAGTATATCTCTCTTACCATACCCACCAGACCAGAACACATTATACATAGAACAGTTGTTTTAGACAGAAATAAGTGTGACAGTGGTGCTTCTAGACTCGAACAAATAGTATTGATTGCCATTGCAATATTTTTTATAAAAACAACTTCACCCTCTTAAAATAGTAATTATTTAATGTCACTAAATTCTTCATAGATCTAACGTTAACAAATATCATACGCTTAACATAAACAAATTCCTGTCACTATTTAACAAAATTATATGAGAACGTAAACGAAGTACACGTCTGTCCAAAAAGACATGACCCGGTTTCGTCCGCGGGGAAATCTCGACCTGTCATGAGAATTACATGAGATATGACGTCACGCCGTAGCGATGCTCATCCCGGTAGATGAGCCGGGATTTATGACATAAAGTTGATACTTTCGGAATATGCGAAGTGTTATCAAGTTGGTTTAGAGATTGTTTGATGCTGATAATAATTATTTCGCTATTTTCTTGTGTCGATGAAATAAAATAAGTAACATTTTTAAAAATATTATAAGTAAAACCCGACTGCGTTTAAAATGATTGATTTCCTTTAATTTATTTCATTGTTTTTAAGCAGTTGTTTTTTGTTTTTACAATATTATTAATAATTTAACACTTTTTTGAGTTTTCAAAATAATAAGCCATTTGTTTGTAGCGCGTGCCAAAAAAATGGACATCCCTACTAATATTTTAAATGTGAATGTAAGTTTGTTTGTTACGCTTTCACGCCAAAACTTCAACGGATCATCACGAAACTTATTTTCAGCACATATTTTCAGCGGTATAACAAAGGATACTTTTTTTTTTAATAAATGGAAAACATGATTGTCAAAAAATTTGAAAACGCGAGCGAGTAAAATCTAGTACAAATATATAAACGGAGAATAATGTTTTGTACGAGTATGTATACGATTGAAAACCATAGTCCTTCTTTTGACGCAGTCGGGTAAAAGCTCGCCGTTAGAATTTTTTTTTCTCGATTATGCCAGGGGTGATGAGGAGTTACTGTAACGCATGTCTGTTCCATTTAATTGCCTTAGTAAAATAGTTTGCACAGCTGAGAATTAATGGTAGCAATTCAAGCAAGATATTTATAATTTTTATTTGTGTGTATGTTTGAAATTGAAAATTACGTGGGTAATATTCATAGTCCTTATCTTAAGGCAATACTCAGTTATTATTTTATTCGAATCCATCTATTCTACCCAATATTATTATAACTAGAAGTTACGTTACATGTTTTGTAAAAGCGGGTCAAACCGCGGAACATAGTTCGTATTAAATAAATTTTATGTGAAAAGATCAACGACCCATAACATGGAACAATTTTATCGCAAATAGTTCGGGAAAATATGGATGCAAAGACCGAACACCAAAAGAAAAAGCGCGCAGATGAGCCACGCTTAATCTTATCTTATCTTAGAAATATCATAAAGCCAAAGTTTCGTGAGAATAGATAGATGTTTGTTGATCTTTTATCACTCATCGAATTTGGACGTAACTTCATAATAATATAAATAATTTGCTTTTTTTTTAAGAAATTGTGAAATTGGACTTTTTCATATAATTAAAGTATCAACACCTCTAGTATGCAGTCTATTTGATAATAAGTGGCTAATACCACCCATGAGCTATAAAAGCAAACCCAGATAAAATTAGCGCGTTTAACCAAACAAACTCTATTGCTTTACAATATTAATATAGAAGTATAGACTAGGTATGCTACGCAGTTTAACCTGCTTCTAAATAAGAAAAACAAACAAACAAGCATAGCGTGATATCACCTATAGGCTTCCTCAGTAAATGGAATATTCAACACAAAAACATTTTTTAATTCGAACGAAGGAGTTCTCGAGAAATAGAGATTTAATAAAAAATATTATTTTCATACGTCAAGTAAGCAGTGTATAAACAGATAAGGGATGCAAATATAAGTGTTGAAAGGTCCCATTTTGTCTTTGTTTCCTAATCCCTAGGGATTTGCAAAAACCTTTTGGGACAGTTTGATGAAATCTCTGGGAAGATGTTAAATTTTGGCAAATAAATTGCGTAAACTATGGCCACTTTTAACACTGACATATGAACATTTTTTAATTTAATTAAAAAATAATCGGTCCTCCTAATGGTAAGTGGATACTACCGCCCATGGACATCTGTAACATCTTCATATATATTAGTGGTTCTGTTTGGAGTCTATGTATCTGAGATGGTCGCCTTATATATTAGTGAGCCGGCAACCTCGACCATCCACCTCACTCAAGAATTGCTTCACGCTAGACATAGGTGTAACGATGGTACTTCCTCGATTGAACTACACTGGTTCTACCACCTGTACCAATTGTTTATATAGTATCATTAATATATGTATACTAGCAGACCGGTGCCCAATTCGTTGGGCATTAAATTTTTTTTTGGTGTGATTCTTAGTTCAAAATGTTAGGTTTTATTACCCCATTGCCTAAATTTTTGGTAATAAAATAAAATTGCGACAACAAATTAAGATATAAGTTATCCTATCTTTCAAATTGTATCAAACTGCACACGGTGTGCAAATTTAATTGAAATCGGTACAGTAGTTTAGGAGTCCATGGCGGACAAACAACGTGACACGTAATTTATATAAATTACGTTATTATTAAGATATAAACGCAAAATATAATAATTAAATCGTAAAAGTACGACAATAGTTTTCGGCAATGAGCTTTTTTTACTGGTTGTCACATTTATTTCCTGTCACACATTGCTGTCGCGAGCTGAACACCTCTATCACATTGGAAACTCATTTTCTTCTTTCTATATTTAACGTCCTCTAATTCATTCTGAGATACTTGTAAAGGTGATAACCTTAGTGGTTAGACTACAAAAACCACCGCCACATCTTTTTCTGCCTTATAACAACAGTGTCTGTAGGCTGTGGAAAGATATACTTATTAAAGGCATTCCAACTTAGTCCTCAGGGATAGCAACGAATATGTAGATGCAGTTCTAGGTCTGAATGTTTGTGTATTCGTCTTTGTGTGTCCATGATACCCACGACACAGGATAAAATCCTAGTGTGGGGCTATAATTGTAAAAAGTGTGTGTGTTTTATACAGTACTATGTGTGCTACGCGGTTTCACCCGCTACTAAAAACAAACATAGCGAGATATTATATAGCCTATAGCCTTCCTAAATAAATGGGCTATTCAATACAAAAAGACTTCTTTAATTCGAACCAGTACTTCCTGAGATTAGCCCGCTCAACGGACCAAAGTCTACTGCTTTATAATATTAGTATTGATATCTGTAGTAGACACGACTTCTACTACTTCCTCGATTCCAAACTTGAAAAGGTTTAGTCAGAGTCACTACTTTGATACTCATCAATATTCATTTGTTCCCATTTTGATATTTTTCTTAGACAGTCGGTAACTTGAGTATAGAACAAAAATCATCACTTAACTGGAAAGTAACGTTACAATCTAGACTGACGTATGAGGATAATTACAAGCGTGAGCACGCAGCTAAAAACTAGGACAAATCTTTTCTATTCCTAATGTCTATGTTAGATTTTTTTTAAGTTAAGCAAGAATAAGAGTGGCACTCCATTATGTACATACCCTTAGTTTTTGAGAACAGCACATTATATTTTCATATTAAAAATGAGATCTAAAACCGTAATAAATTCTAGCGCCTAAAATTAAGTACCCTCTAAACATTATCTTTACAAACTGAATACTATATTCAAATAAATGGAGAAGTGCTGTTTTAGCAAGAATAATTTTATTACCTAGTGCTTTTAGTCCGCATTATTAAACGTAGTGAGGTTACATTATGCAAATTTTTCATTTTGTGCACACAAAGGACACTTTTTAGCAATCTACATTGAAATAGCATCAACAAGTTATATACGAGTAAGTACAGATTTGGCAACGCAGCACTATGAAGCATATAATATACCAGATGACCCCCGTGGCGGAGCGGTCATCATACCGGTCTGAAACGCAGTAGGGTCCGGGTTCGATTCCCGGCTAGACAGACATCTGAATGATACGTTTAGATTCTGTTCTGGGTATCTGTGTATTTGTCTTTATGTGTTCATGGTATACACGAAACTGGAAAAGATTTTAGTGTGGGGCTGTGAGTGTAGAAAGCGTTTATTTATTTATATATTGTATATTTCATTATTGTGTTCGTAGTGCTTGTTTTCGGATTTCAGTTAATTGTATTCATGCAGTCAGAATATTATTATAATGATTCATCCTTTTAAAAATAATGCTTATTGCATGTGTGAATAGAAAGTAATCGACATGCAATTTCAAAATTTTCTTATCACAAAACCTCTACAAAGTACTAAGGTAACTAAAAATGTCGACTCAGACGTCTCGATCGGAAAATCTAAACAAAGATGCAGACCGACCATTACAGTTTAAAACCAATCGATTCCATTCAATTTGGATGACGTGAGGTACCCATGATAAAAGCTTTCAATCTTGTCGCGGTACGCTGCGCTAGCTTCCTTGAGGGTACTCGTAAAAGTGAATTCGTCTGCGATGCAACCGTTTCGAGCGGCATACGCTTTTTGATTTCCATTCTGTATTTTTTACGACTGTCCACGCCGTCAATTCCGCGTTCATTTAAAAAATCTGTTCCGCCGGAAATTTCTCGATGAAATTGGGAATTGGGATTGCTCAATCGGGAGTTTTCCCAGAACACCCTCAATCCGATTGATGTCCTCGGCGCCATGTTTTATATTAAACGCTTTTGGTTTGTCAATTATTTATCCTGTACCCACCAGTAGCGTGTTAGCTTCAAAATACGAACACGACATCGTGTAATCAAATTTCCAAGATAAATGAAAAGCTAATTCAATGTGCCAATCTTAAACGTAAACAGAGAGCGAGGAATGTAAACTAGAGTTGTACTAAGCAAAGCAATGTAAAGACTACCGTCAAATTTATTCGCAATTCGCCCATAACAATGTAGCTACAGATTCTCAAACTTAATTTCGAAATTAACTTGCAAATTCACTTCATCGTTATAATCTTTTGTCACGTTAAAGTTTCGAGACTGTAGAAGTTGAAGCTAATTAAGGCGAAGTTAGGCAGACGGAAGGCAAAAAAAACTTTGAAACTCCAACTTTGTAGATACGATCAAAAAATTATCGACAGAACATTTTGATTATTAAAACTTGTTTTACTTTCATTGTTCAAAGTTAAGACAGTAGAAATTGTAATATAAGATTTTGAAAATAGTGCCCTTTTAATAATGGTAATTAAGAATTTTGAATGTAATATTTTGAACTTTTTAAAGTATATAAGCTTAGTCGATACATAACTTGTTGTCTTGCTACCCTTCACCACCTGTAACTGACAAACAACGCACAGCCGAAACTACTAAGCGTAGAAAGTTGAAATTTAGTATGAAAATTTCTAGTGACTGTAGAGGACCACTAAGAGAGGATTTTTAGAAATTCCACTCCGATGGGGGTGAAAAGGGTGAAACTTTAATATGAAAGTTCTACACTGTTGAAGTTAGTGAGTTGAAAATTTAGATTTTAGCAGGCTATATAACATCAGACTATGTTTACTTGTCTGGTTTTTTTCTTATGTAGTAGCGGGTGAAACCGCGAGGCACCCCTAGTAAACTGTAAATAGAAGTATTATTTGGGATTAATAATAGTCCCGTGCCACCGTTAACAATACTGAAATTTGAATTATTAAAAAAATAAAGTTAAAATCGCTTAGTTAAAAATTTCTCAGAAAACATTATGGAAGAACATTGATCAAAAACCATTGTATACCGTAGCGTATATTAATCGTTAAATCTGTTGTCTGACGCAGGTTGTTTTAAGGGCGGATCTACATAAACACAGGTTTCTCATGCATTATGTAAATGAACCGAAGCTTTAAGGATGTCAGTTTGATAGATTTCGCTCAGTAAACCGCGTTAACTCAACTTGAAAATGTTGTGTTGGTAACAGAAAATTCTCGGCGAATCCCCGTCCCTAGAGACCGGGATGAAATATTTTTGGTATACTTCTGACAGGTGTTCAATCAAAGGATCAAATAAGTAACTGAACGTGTTTTCAGAAACACATTTTTTATTCTCTGTCTCATTAATGTTAAAATTAGGAAATCGTAAATTATCAAAAGTAACAGAAATAGGAATTTTATCGCAAATAGACTTTAGTTGTTTGGCAAATATTTGTCTATAATTTTTGTCTCGAACCAGCTTTATTATATTTGCTACGACAAATAAGATATGATTTTGGACTCAGTAAATTAAACGTAAGATATAATAAGACACTTATATTATTACATAGCAGTGATAGCCGAATGGTTGAAACTCGGTTTCTCGATCGGGGATCCGAGGTTCGAATCCCAGGTACGCACCACAAATTTTTCTAGAATTATGTGCGTATTAGAAGTTAATTATCACTGCTTTACGGTGAAGGATAACATTGTGAGGAAACCTACACATCCGAGGATTCTTTATAAAGTTCTTAAAGGTGTGTGAAGTCTACCAATTCGCACTTGACCAGAAACGATAGACTATGCCCTGAAACTCTCCGTCTGAGAGAAGACCCGTGCCAGCAGTGGCACAATAATGGGTTGACGGAAAATTATTAAATAACGTTCTTCATTTTTTAATTTCAATTGTACTGTTCATAAACTTATCAGATTACATTTTACCAGAATAAGATTTAATAAGCAAACTAATCTTTCTTTATTTAAATAGTATTTGCAAACTCAATAGGTAACATTTTTCTTATCTCTGAACCTAATTAGTTTTAAAGCTATAAGTTCTAAAGTCTAGGAACTTTGACCTGACAAAAGATAATAACGATAAAATAAAGTCTTAAGCGTATTTTTAAGCAAACTTTCTTAAGTTATTTTGGGTACCCGTATAACGCAAGTATTATTTTATCAATGATATTGAGTGCTGATCAGTAAAACCCTATTTTAGTGTTTTCACTTAGTATATAAGGAATGTGCTTCATTTTTATTGTGTAAATATTCTTACAATTTCTTGTGAATAAATGATTCAATATTGTCATGTTCACAGAATCAGATGTTCACTCGTATTACGTTCAAACAGTTGAGCTAAAAAAATTGAATTTAAATCAGAAATTACGGTCGAATTAAAATATACATCTGAAACATCTGTAGAAAATTCGTTTTAAACCAAAGACGCATAGATGTTAAACTGCAAATTCTAAATGAACTAATTATAAACAAACATAAACGGTAATATATATAATTATAAACGCTTTGTACACTCATAGCCCAAAACTAAGATTTTCTTTATCGTGGATGCCATAGACAGACAAAGATGAATACACAAACACAACACACCCAGGACAGAAATCCATACTCATGATTCAGATGTATTTCTGGCTGGGGAACGAAGCTAGGACCCACTGCGTGTCAGACCGGTATGGTGACCACCGCGCGTGTCGTCAATTAACACAATATTTACAAACATAACTATACTATGACAAGGATAAGGTTGAAAACAAGCGCTGAAACGCAAAATGCGATTCAAAAATCAGTACTAGATTTACAAAAGCTTGCATCTCAGATGGATCTGCTTTTACGAGTGCCTTTGAGCAAAATAAGACACTTGTTAGATCTAAAATCGTAAGTGATGCGGTCGTAACATATTGGAAGAACAATACACAAGAAGGTGAAGGTGGTAGAGTTTTTTGTGGTTCGACTCCGGAAGCACCACCGCCACACCTATTTCTGCCTAGTAACAGCAGTGTTAAGCGCTGCTGTGTTCTGGTCTGAAGGGTGTTGTAAGAGAGACATACTTATCCAAGACATTCCAACTTAGACCTCAGGAGAAGCGTTCTGATCGTATCTGGAGTTGATCACAGATGTCCATGGCCGGCAGTAGCCACTTACCAAAAGGTGGACTGCATGCTCGTTTGCTACTTCAATATTTTATAAAAAAAATATATAAAATTAAATTTTTGGTATTTTTACTCATTATAAAATTATAAAAATACCGCCATTTTTTAAATTTTATTTATGTAGAGTTTAGTCAACATCGTTATAAAAATGTTAACGAATTAACAAGGTAACGATTATCTTCGAAAAATAAATCGATTACAAAGAAATATGCAAATACCGATTGGACTAATCTTAAAACCTAGATCGAGAATCGCGTTCTAAATTTAAAAATTAAAAAGTAAAACTAGAGGCAGCTTTCCAGCCGCTCTCGCGCCTCTCTCTGGCGCCGATTGGCAGGTGTCGGCAACATTTTATTTAGTGGTTAAACTTGTTTTTTTTTTTAATATTTTTATCTATACATATCTGTACTATCTATACTAATATTATAACGCTGAAGAGTTTGATTGAACGCGCTAATCTCAGGAACTGTACTGGTTCAAATTAAAACTTATTTTTGTGTTGAAGAGTCAATTTATTAAGGAAGATATAACATCACGCTATGTTTGTTTGTTTTTTGTTTAAGTTGTTTTTTTTTTTATGAAGTAGCATGTCAAACAGCCGGGCACTTTTACAGTCAATATCATAACTACGAGTATATAAAACATTGACCGATATGAAAATTATTAGTATTCATTTTCAACAAAAATATAGTAATTTAAGCCGGCATATTGTCATTTTAAAATATTCGTACTTATATTTCTGTTAGTGTTTCAATAAATAAATAAATAAGTAAATGAAGTCTCAGTTTAGTGTTGTTTTAATTTTAAGTTTAAATTTAATTTTAGTTTTACTTTTTAGTTTTAATTTCATTTGATTTTAAATGATTCTAAATTTATTTCTGTATTATTAATTAAAATAATAACAATAATAATTCATCAAAGATTAAAATTGAATATTTATATTCTGAAATGGTTTATACACTAAGACTGATATATTACTTATATTAAGCGCAGATATTTCTTAACATAATAAAAATACACTGTTTTAAAAAAATAAACACTTTTTGATGATTAAAATGAAGTTGTCAGTTAGGTTTTTTTGCAAAAGCAAAAGCATATTTTATTTTTAAATTATTCCAAAATGTAAGTACCAATTTCTTGTCATTGCATAATTCATTTTAATGTAAAAAGCCAAACACTTTAAAAGTAAAAAATAAGGTATAATTAAAAAGACAAATGCTAAAAATAATAAAACAGGAAGTACAGCAAGCTACGCTTTCGCTGTACCGCTCTCTGGCGCCTATCGGCAGGTGTTCAAAACAATTTAAGTGCAAGTTCATATTTTCTGCAAATTTGTTTTTATTTTTTTAAACGAACAGGTATCTGGACGAACAGGTATCAGTTACCAAACGTTTGTAATCATACTTGTAAATAAATTCCAAATTGGATTGAAGTAGCAAACAAGCATGTAGTTCATCTGTAGTAAGATGTCACTGTAATCTAATCATGGACATCTGTAATCCCAGATCCGATTAGTCTTACCTGAGGTTGGCCCATAGATGCGTTCTTATATCTGATGACTAAGTTAGAAGGCTTCGGAAGGCTCCCTTCAGACCATAACACAGCGCTTGGTTGGCAGTGGAGACCTTTTGTTCAATCTATACTTCTATACTAATATTATAAAGCAGTAGAGTTTGTTATTAAACGGGCTTATCTCAGGAATTACTGGTTCGAATTTAAAGAATCTTTTTGAATTGAATATTCCATTTATTGACTAAGGCTTTAGGTTATATCGCATTACGCTACGTTTGTTTATTATTTTTTTCTATTTAGTAGCGGGTAAAACCGCGAGGCACAGCTAGTGTACTAATAATCACATAATCATATCAATACTTGAAAATAACACTAACTTACTATAGTTAGTGATATGGTTAAATATTAGTATTTTTTAATATTTGACCGAATAAATGATCGTTTCGTATTCTTTTTTATCTGATTCAGTATATTTGTTTTTGAATTTCCGTATCCAATGGGTAAAAATGAGACCCTATTACTAAGACTCTGCTGTCCTTTGTCCGTCTGTCTGTCACCAGACTGCATCTCATGAAACGAAATAGCTAAACAAAATTTTCACGGATAATGTTGTTCTGTTGCCGCTATTTATAGTAAATCGGATAAAAGATTCGTCTCTTTAATCCAATTTAGTATTTATTTATTTATTTATTTATAATTTCCATCCTATAACTAACTTTAC
>DWLI01004390.1:0-10894 GCA_018249915.1 Cecropterus dorantes dorantes
ACCACACCCTTCCAACGAAACGCAAGAAATGCTTCACGCTAGAAATAGGTGAGGCGGTGGTACTTCCCCGGTCGAACAACACTGGTTCTACCACCTTAAAAATTTCAACATGAGCACTAGATTTTTCTAATATTATGTCCATATTAGTGATTACGCTGATTTACGGCGATGGAAAACATTGTGAGGTAACTTGCACTTGACTTAAATAAGAAGTTCTCGAAGTTAGACTGAAGTTAGCCCTTTAAGACGCACTGCTGTATCTTAAAAGGCTGATGGATGGTCAAGTTTAATAATTAATTTAAGAACCTAATACTAATCTTCATTGCTATATTGTAATAATGGCACAATACATCTACGTAAAACACGAACAATTTACTAACAATTTTAACGAAATTTCCACGAAGTCAATTGAAACCGGCCGCGCACGATGCTCGTCTGCTTGAATCTCGATACACACATACGCACGGACTAGAGTTCTCTGCATCTTTCCATATAAGTGTTATATAGCTCTCTATATCGTTTTTATATAGGCCTATGAAGGCACTAGCAAATTGTCGTATAAATATATTTTTTACGCTACGAACAGATACAAACACGACCTACACTAAGAAGCTCCCAGAAGAAACTCAGCGGGTTTTATTTTTTTTTATTTATTAGTTTTTTTTATTAGTTTTTTTTTTTTTTTTTTAGCCTGTAATCTATTTGTTTTTTTTTCTTTGTAATCAGTTTATCTGCGTATATGTATATGCAGATAAACTGATGACTGACGGAATATATTTCTGGATGTATTATTATCTGTTTTTATTTCATATAGTTTTTGACATGGAGAGTAAAATTTAGCTCCATTATATTTTAACAAGGCTCTTGTTTAGACAAATGTTAACATGTGACTGAACAAGAGCCTTGTTTGAAAAGAAGCACTATGGCAATGTTACATTTCAATTTCTTCCACACAACTACTGCTATAAGTCGACCAAGCTAACTAGACGAATGTCAAACGTGACGTCACTCGCAAGCTCGCGAGTACTGATGACAAAAAACATTGCAATAATGATTTTTTGTGAAATTGTGATTTCAATGAAATGCGAATTTTAATAAATTTCTGTCTTAATAATTTATTTATACATTTTTTACTAAAACAACGCTTTTTTTTACTTATTTTGGTTAAAATTGTAACAAAAATGAATGAGTATAACAAATTAATATTTGCTCTTTTATTTTGTTATCTTAAATCAAAATAGATTAGACAGTTTAGGTGCAAACGGTACTAGGACGAGAGCGGGGCGTGAGGCAGGACCGGGGAAGCCGCATTCGTTCCGTTCGTCTAGTTAGCTTGGTCGAGTAGTATAGATGTCGTTCAATCAACAAATTTAACAGTAAATCTAGGTATTATTCAGTTGTTGGTGTATATAATTCACTATAGGAATCATTACATGGGATGAATGTAAAACAATTTCAAAATATTTTGTTAAACAGTAAAAAGAATGTCCCGTCGTAATATACAACTTCACACAAGCGAGCTCTCGGCCGGTCTCGGCCACCAAGAGTTATATTTATGTATAATTACACAACAATGTCTAACTGTCTTGTCTACGTGTCAACAAGAATTTGTGAACATCAGTATTCATTTAGATACCACAAAATAAATTTATAACTGTAAGTTACATTAACTTAACTATTGGTTACGTAGAAATGAATCTATATGTATATGAACACATTTTTTATTTAATAAATAATTTATTTAACTTTTTGATGTACTATTTCGGTATAAATAATGCTGCCAAGTTTTTAACAACAAGTTGTAACAAATGAATAACAAATGAGTAAAAAATGTGGAAATGAAAAAAACACTCATGAACACAAATCCCTCTCAACGCCAAACTATTCGCATACCAAATAATGAAAAAGAAACAAAGTATAAAATATGCAAGCTGATTAATTAGCAAACTCAAAAAAAACATGTTAAAACGAACGCTGCGGAGTTTTTCAAGGCTCATTCTATCTCTATCGACATTATGAACGCCACATAACTGTGAAAGAGACAACAACACTTATCATACACACCCTGAAAAACTCCTGTACTTAAATAATAGAGTTTGGACGCTTTATTCTCTAAGTACAAATGCTACCGTCGGAAAAATATGGGCTAAACATGAATAGGTACATTACATGTGAGAATTGCTTGAATACATGAGCCGCCATCTTGTAACCATAGACTAAAGCTGAGTTGCCATAAATAAAAACTATTAAACTATTTTAGAAATAAGTAAACTAGTGGTCGATTATAAAATTAAAAATAATTACAATAAATATATTTTTGTCAACATTAAACAGAGGACGGGAATGAAAATAATATTCATTCATCTCTAAATTACTTTTGACTACAAGATGGCGGACAGAACAACATTATACAGAGTAATATTTTGGTGCATAAAATTTATAAATACTATAATAACTAAACTATTGCTTTGTGATTACAAGTTCTTATAATTATATTATAAATATATTAACGTGACAACACTTTTAGGGCTGAATGTTTGTTTGATTCGAGGTGGGATATAAAACTGTTATTAACAAACAAAAAGGAGTAACAACTTTTAAAGACATGTAAATTTATTTTTACAGCACATGATTTCATGATCATTTCATTAAAATATCAATAAAATATATATTATATAATAAAAAATCACACGCTCCCAATTACATATTCATAGTGGTATCCGTATTTAGTATTTTTGGATGAATTATTTAATGGCATTGAACGTAGATGAAGTTTTAAATCTTTGGCTGTACATACATACATTTTGATTATTGTATACAATACAGTCATTATTTGAAGATGTGCTCATCAAATCACACTTATTTAAGAATCTTACCGAAAATCGAACGCCGTTACCCCAAAAATAAGTAGAATTAAATCAATTACACAGTTAAAATATTTTTAAGATATATGAATCCCTAAAAGTATTGCCACGTAAAAACATCAAACATTTAAATAGATAAACAACATAAAAATCTGGTATGAAAAACTATTGCAGCCAATATGGAATGTGCGATTGTAACAAAATTGCTGTTGTACATAAACAATAATGGAATGAAGTACCCGCTCAGTAACGAAAACGTCCAGTCTAAAGGAGGCCGATAGATGGCGCTGACTACACTTTGCTATATTATTTCAACAAATAATTTTGACTTTTAAATTTATTATCTTTTGTTTTGACAAGATAAGATTTTTCTATTTAATTTCAGTCAAATGCCTTGACTTTATTTCTAATATTTGTAATGTAAATTCAATAAAAAAAATTCCATTAACAAGATTTAAACTGCTTCGTTTGCAAAATACTTTCATATCTTGTATAGATTTATATATATACATACTTGTAAAAATTAGAGACAGCGCCATCTGTTACGCCCAATAACAATTACCGATCTAGCCTCCCGGAACCGCATTATTATTAAATATTGTAAAAATCGAATAGTTAATATTGCGAAATGAGATTCGAAATTATCTTCAGAGGCACGTATATCAGGCTTTTGATTAATTTATTTTCAATTCATTTCACTCCAAGGACGGACAAGCCAATGTAAAGGTAGACTTAAAAAAACCTGTACAGTCAACACTATAACTTAATCAGTTATTGTAAATCTATTGTAGTGTAATATTAATATCTATTGCATACATTGATCCATATTTTTGTTTAAAAATTCAGTGCCCAAATCAAGAAATATATAGTTTCGTTTCGCTGTAATTACTACGGTTAAAAATATAACGGTCATAATAAATTTGAATTTTCAAATGTTAACGGTGTAAAATATAAATGCGATGATCCGCCAACAAATAAAAACAAAACTATTTTTGTACACTATACATAGTCGATATTATTAATTTTTATTCCCTCTATATAGGAAGAATATTTCCGATGTACTCGTAATACATAATTTATCGTTAGACGATAAATACAATTTTGAAAACCCATAAGATTATCTTTAAAGAACACGTTTTGCTTTGAAAGAAAAACAAACACCTCATAAGTTTTCATATTTATAACAATAATTCATTGCCTCGCGGGTATTGTACTTTTTTAAAGTACAAAATTTTAATTTTCTTTCAAAACGTTAATTTCACTTCACGGAGCAGTTTTCAAGAACATGGATCAATGTATGCTAGTACAGTCAGCAACGATTTTTTTATAGTATTTTTTGTACAGTTAACAATGTTGATCGGTAAAATTTATCTGTGGTCTTCAACATTATACATATTTTATCTTTATCTTTAAAATTTTGAACGTCGAGTTGCTGACTATGCTAATAGGTATAATGCATTAGTTTTAATACTTATTTTTAAGTTACAAAAATCATTGTACATTATTCAGGTATCTGTTATTGCGATGCGATAAACATTTTGGTTTCACAATAATTACAATAGAATAGAAAATAATAAAAAATAACAGAGACGGCTTGAAAACTCACGTAATACCATAAATTGTTATAATAAAAAGTGGTTTAAATAAATATTTATAACACAACCTCGAGTGAACTCGCGAATACCATTGCTCAGGGCCTTTTCCTGTCATGCAGGTTTAGGCACGCGTGGGGTTTTAGTTCCCATGCGTGCCTTATACCATCATTTTATTTGTATATTTTTGTCATGTAACTGTAAGTTTGACGCACGTGGAACGCAGAGGTACTGCAAAAGACTTCACGCATGCATTAGAGACACGCATACTTACATAAACGCGCGTGACAGTAAAGGCCCGTAGACACGTTTTATTATTATATAGCATCAAACAAAATATGTTAACTATACTAATATTACATTTCTAGGGTACATTTTGAACATTTCACTTGTCAAAACTGAACATGATATTGTCCCAAAGGCGCTGACGTCACAATACTTTGCTTACTTCTATTCGTGGGATTATTGCTATGGTGCATTCTATGTACTTTAATTAACATAACGAGCCCTTGAGAGTAATATTTAACGTGGAAACTGTGTTTTCAATTAACTTGAAAACTATTAGAAATCTTTATATTTTAATAGCGTTATTTAAAATGTATCTTTAGTTTGATTTATTATTATTATAATATCATGGTCATCAAAATATTATTTTTTATAAAATGAAAATAATGAATTTTATTTTTCGTAATATCGAATTAATTTAATCATATTTTACTCGTAAATAATTACAGAATAAACAAAAACTCTAACGCTAACTACTAAATAATTTTAGTTTTTTACATATGTAGAAATATGCATGTTAGTTTCCAAGTTTACGATAAACACAATAAGTGTATAAAAACTTCAAGGTAATCTAAATAACAATCGCTAAACATATTATATTGTAAAAATAATTAAAATAATAAAATTAAATGCAAAATGTCTTAATTGACACCTTCGGGACAATACCGGAACAGTTTACATATACTTATGGTGCTTTGTAATATCATAGGTTTTGGCTGTAATTGGTCCATGGGACTTCATAATAACATCCGGTAATAATTAATTTAACATAATTATATAGACAACAGCGAAATTCTTCACGCTTAACTGATGTAAAATGTATTTTTATTATGTACTTTAAAATTATTTTAGGGAAAAAACCACCAGCTCGATACGTCGTGCCCTTGATGTCAATCGAAACTTTAGACCCTGTGATAAAACCTAGCGTCGAAGATAAAATTCTAGACTTTAAGATCTAATACTACGCCTAAGTTATCTTAGTGTAATTGAAGTTTCAGGTACATAGTCGGCGATTTTTCCTTTAATTTTAAAATTTTATTCTGAGTTTATACTTCATTACTTTATATTATATTTACAAATGTATTTGAGAGCGTTTTAAAAAGTTAAACGGTGTTAGATAAACTAGGTCACGTGATAATAATTTATATCATAAGTTTCCACGCGAAAAACTGTACAGACAACAAAACAACAAAAGAAAAAATACAAAAAAATGTGATGTTATTTTTACAAAATAAAATTAAATTACAAAAAAATCGACCGTCTCAACAAAAGAAAGCCCATTTCTATAACTAAAAGATAAACTTACAATACCTATGTTTTAACTTTTCAAAACACTCAGTCTATATAATTACACTTACAATTTATACACAATAATATAAATTGTACCTAGGTGCTTCGAAAACGTAAACGTAAAACATACGCGTTGGATTGAAGCATTGGATTGGATTGGCGCGATGGATTGAAAATTTAAAGAAGCTGTAGTGTGGCGCCATCTACTGGATGTGAAATGACCAAGAAGAATAAATGCGTCTAAAATTAAGTCGAATTTGCAATCTTTTAATGACTCGAAACAATATGTATTGTTAAAAGATATATTAATTATTTTGTTTATTTTAGTAACACTATTTGTAAAATTCATAATAAGTGAAGTTAAATACACAAAAAACAAATAAACTAGCTTGTTTTAACTTTGAAAAAATATTTACCAAAAATAAATAAATGGGGACTGATATATTTTTAATTTATTAGCGGATGAAAATACGAATAAAATGCATTTTTATATAGTTCTTCGTAAATATTCGGTTAAGTTCAATTTAATTTGGGATTTGTACAAAATTTAATTCAATTGACAAATTAAGCTTTAGGAAAAACTATATTAACTTATTATATTAACTGATCTTAAAAATAAATAAGCATTAAAAGATTGAAAATCCACATTAATCTAAAAGGAAAAACAAGCGCTATTGTTAACAAGCTGTAATTACGTCTTACGTATCTAAAATAAATAAATAAAAAATATTTCCTACCACGTGCCTCCAGCTCCGAACGATCGATGGGCAATATTACGAAACATTACAAAAACTTAATCGAACAACATTAACCGTAACATCTAAAGAAGCTTACAACGAAGAAAATGAGGTAGACAAAATTGTGATATGGAATAACTCTCGTGACGAACGTAACGTAACGTAACGTAACGTGACGTAACGTAACGCAACGATAAAAACAACTGGTACCGTTGCCAAGGATTGTTATAACGAGAATAGACGTGCACAACGATATTTCAATTGGCGTTTTGCTAATTTTTTAACCAAAGAATTTATCTATTCGTCATGTATATTTTAAGGGTGTATTTTTAAGGGAAGCATACTTTCTACACGATTTGATCGGGGAGGTACCAACGCAGACCTATTCCTGTTCTAGACGCCTAGACCTCCTAGCGTGAAACAATTCTGCGTTGTCATGAATCAGGAGTAGCAACGCATCTGTCATCGGCTTCAGGCAGAACCTATTCTGTGTGAAGTAGGTGGCAGACGACCATGGGTGACAATAGCTGCTTACCAGGACTTTAAACACATTCGCTTCTTCAGTCTTATAGAAAACTTACTATTCATACAGAAATCTACAGACAATTAACCATAAATTTCCGATCAATGATCACCAATTTCTTTAGGTCCCAATTTAAGTATAATTAAATCGTATTCAAATCATTAATACAGAATTACAAAAAGTATAAGCAAATTATTTTCATTTATGTCAAATTCGCGACAAAATTATAGAAAAGCAGCCATTAAAATTACTAGAAAAAATCTAATTTTGGTCCAATGCACAATTGAAACGTCATATGCCCGTCTATAGACTTATCTTTATGCTCTAAAACGTATTAACTTTCATTATATTATATCATAATATATTATAATTATAACGATAACGCCCTATAACTATTTCAAATTACATAATATCCGTAGTTCGTTGTAACTTTTTTTTAATAATATCTTTTCCATACTTTATACTTTATCTTTATACTATCTAAATCTTTTTCTTAGGTTTTTTAGATTTGTAAAGAAACAACTTCGTGTGAGTGTAAACGTTAAACGTAACAGGACAATATAATATATAAAAACTGTGCGTTCAATAAATATGAGTGGGATAGACAACTGCAACTAGAAATAAGTATCAGTACTGGAATGTAATATGAAGGCATCCGATAGCGTCTGAGGCTGTACGAGAAAAAAATCAGAAAAAAATAATAAATACTTTCTCAACATCAATAAATATTCAGTATGTACATGCGTTCAGTTAAAACTGTTTTGGATATTATTTTGGTCTATATTTTGTACGCTCGAGTTGCAAAACAGCGTTCTATTTCGTAGGTTGTTCTGAGGCACTGTTCAACGATACTTACATATACTATACACACGTGAAATCGTCACTTCGTGGCGTTAAATATTCGTTAACGCGTCACCCTACCTTATTGTCTTGACGCTAATCTCAGGCCGATCGACAACGCTATGTACAACGCCCAAACGGACATATTTACACTCAAAACTGAAAAAAACGTTTCCACGGTGAGCGGCGAGGGTCGGTACACACTAACGCGCGAACGTTCGTTCGTTCGCGTCTATCGACGAACTAAATTGAGCAAAAATTACGTTCTAAACTTTTGCGTTCGTCCGAGTCGATAACCCACCCAAAGAACGTTTCGTGCACTTTAAGCGAGAATATCTTCGCACGAGGACACTTTCGACCGACCTACGTATTTACAACTACAATAATAATTACGTATAACGTACCCGTACTGTTACCGAAATCAGCCTTAATCGAAAATAAGTGTACGTTAGGAACGAAACACGCGAAGTTATCCTCGCGTAAAGTTACCAAATCTCATAGTGTTCTTACGGCCTAACTATACATTACCGGCGCGCCGGCGGGGCCGCCTACCCCATTGTAGTTCTGTGTGAGGAGGATGGGTGGTTTTCAACCGTTCGGTTGTAGCGTGGGTTGAATTTTGCTGTTGTCGATTTCCGTGCTCCTGTTCAGTTCGGAGTTCATGTTGTCGTCCGGCAGCTTGTTGTAGGAGGAGTGCTCCGGGCGGCGGGAGGTGTCGAGTAGACTGCACGCGGTGGTGTCGAGAGCGCTGTCGCCGCTCTCGCTGTCGGCGTGTCGCGACACGTCGAACGCTTCGTAGCGACGTGCGCGACGTGTTCGCCCGTTCGGAGTCTTAGACTGTAAGTTATGGTAATGTTAATATATTTGAAGCACATCGTGTATTTAATATTATAAAGAATATCTTATTGGCCCATTTGAGGTATATCATTTCGAGCAAGTGTCGATTAAAGTACCGTGGTCGTAGCTATCTATACTTTATTAAGGGAAGAAGAAGGAGGTCCAATGGAAGGGCGTTGATTGACGAAAAAAAAATTGTTTAAAAAAAGTTTAAGTAAAAACAACCACAGTTGGTAATTGTTTGTTTTGTAAAGTTAACAAATGGACATGCAATAGAATCAACTTTGTAAATTATAACGCGCCCAAGCCCAGGATCAATCCATAAATAAAAAAGTCTAAGTTTCAATCTATAGTATATACTATAATATACTATTTACTATAATATTATAAAGCAGTAGAGTTTGTTTGGTTAAACGAGCTAATCTCAGGAACTAATGATTCAAATTGAATAATTATTTTTGCGTTGAATAGTAAATTTATCGAGGAAGGCTACAGGCTATATAACATCACACAATATTTTGTTTGTTTTTTTTACTTATGTAATAGCGGGTGAAACCCCGGAAGACAGCTGTAATAAAACTTTTGTATCATGATACATTTCAAAGCCATAGAGGCTTGTCACATCAAAAAATCTAAATAAAAAACAATCGCTTCAACAATCTTAATCAAAAACAGGTGTAGTTAAGAAAAGATATTTAGAAAACCTACATACTAAACAAGGTGTAACTCGAACAATTCTACCATCAGAATTATAAATTCAGACTAGCCCAACAAGACAGGGTGTAAACACCCTAAACAAGGTACACTCACCCCGGGATTCTCAGTGATGTGCACGTGCCCGTTGAGCAGCGGCTCGCCCGCCTCCCGCACGCCGCCGTTCGCGAGACGCGCGTTTGACGTGCCGACAGTCTGAAATGACATGTTTTCAACAACTTTAATGTACAAAAAAAAATAATAACAAATAAAAAGCAAAAAAAGTGGCAAATAGTTGATATTTGAAATAAACTAAAATAATATATAGCGATAAAAAGTATTTTTTCTTACGTTCGCGTGAAAGGTTCGCGTTTGGAAATATCGTGTTAAAGAAAGCTGTACTTAGAAAATACTTCAAATTTAATACCTGCACACATTAATCCCATGTAATAAACATTTAAATTCAACGTAGAGTTCACTTTATACATAAATAAAAAAAAAAATCCTCAAAAAAATCTACTTTGTACAATTACAATAGTTATGCTACAAATTACTAAGAAGTAGAAAGCATTTTAATTGGATATTGTTATAAATAAATTATTTCATACCTTCAATTCAGCACCTTCTTCTTCGATGGTATCATTCCCCGACGTTCTTCGTCTTGCCCTAAAGGTAAAAAAAACATTTATAAAAACACAAAAAGATTGAATAAAATATCTTTTAAAGACACACATACTTAAAGTAGTATTAATTTCATTTATAACGAACGTACGTTAATTTTTCTAATTCCTCTTTCCAATTATTTTTATGTTTCACTTTTACCTTGTAGATACGAACGAATTTAGAATGCATTATTCAGCTACAAAATTATTTAGATACATATACACGAATATACACGAATATTCCTCCTATTTGTACATCCCACATATAAAACAGCAAACAGTTTAGACTGATAAATAATACGAGAAAATTCAACACTTTTTTTATATGGCTCTCATTTTGTGCCGTTTGAATACGCATTAACCCATAACTATTTAATAATATCTAATACATTAAACGTATATTAAAAAAGTATCAATTTTTTTATTATAAAGATATATTACATTTTTTATAAAGAAGCTGAAACCACAGCTCAGATATTATAATAAAAAGTATAAAACGGTTACCTAACAGGTGTGTTATTCCTCTTCCGCCGTCGCCACACGCACACAACAGCAATCGCGAGCACGCACA